>JARBJD010000645.1:0-26515 GCA_033064195.1 Blattamonas nauphoetae | reverse complement strand
CCCTCTTCCCTCCAATCGACCTCATTATGCCCACTCTTCCCCTCCAATCAACCTCATTATGCCCACTCTTCCCCTCAATCAGCCTCATTATGCCCACTCTTCCCTCCAATCCAACCTCATTTATGCCCTCTTCCCCTCAATCAACCTCATTATGCCCTCTTCCCCTCCAATCAACCTCATTATGCCCACTCTTCCCCTCCAATCAACCTCATTATGCCTCTTCCCCTCAATCAACCTCATTATGCCCACTCTTCCCCTCCAATCAACCTCATTATGCCCACTCTTCCCCTCCAATCGACCTGAATGTACCCACCTCACCTCTCCAACAGCCCTCACCCTCTTCATAACAACGTTTCGTCTTTCTCGATTTCACATTCCATTCAGAGCCGTCTTCTCCACTATTTCACACCGATATAACCCACTATTTCACACCGGTAAAACCCAAACCTCAATTTGATGGGATTTCCTCCGTCAACATCATTCTCGACTCTGACGTCGCTCAACATGCATTCCACCTGTATGATCCAGCCAGTCCTCGTCTTTTCGACAACAGCGAACAGAAAAATAAGAAACACAGAACGAAAGTTTGCTTATGACCCAGGAAGACGTCAATTTCATCCCAGTAAAACATCTTTTTATTACAGCGCTTCCTGTCGTATTTCCATCCGCTCCTGAGCACATTCGCGCATTCGTCCAAATTGTTAGAATCAGCTCCCACAAACCCTTTCATTTTCATTCCTTCGAAACCGATGAAATGGATCATTCCCACCGCCACTGTCCTGCGGAAAGAACGCTTCCCATCCCCAGTATCATCACCCAATGATGTAGAGGGACATGAATTCGGCTTTTCTTTGCCAACACGCAGACAGCCCTGCCACTGATGATCCATTTCACAGCTTCCTCGTCAAGCTTCCTTCTCACCCATCTTTCGCAGACAAAGGGAATCACATTGTCCTCGCTTTTATTTCCGTCGATTTAGCAGCCGTCTGTTATCAACCCTCCTGTCTACTGCAGCATTTCACCTGCATTCATCTCAACACATCAGCAAACCCCATCGCCAGCCATCCTTCTCGACCCCAACCTCTCCCAAACCCCAACCCTCTGCACTCTGCCGTATTCTCCCTTCGCAAGCTGAATGGCAATCGACTCTCTCCGACAGAGTCGGAGATTATTGATGGAGAAGCCCCAGGCACCAAAACACCTCTGCTCAGCTTGGAACGAAAGCGATTGAACAGCAGCGTCCACACACAACCAACAGAAGGGGATCATTCTCAACAGGAAGACCGGATACTCCCAGTATGGATCACATTCCCTGACAATCTTAATACCGTCACTACGAAAAAATGCAGAACAGAAGAACATCTTTTCTGATCATTTAGATCTGGAATACCGACTCTTCAGGAACCAAGAAAGCTAAGATTGATCTGCTCGTCATTCGCCTCTGAAGGATAAGATGATGAAACCCAAACCGGCTTATTGCAACATACAGACCATACTCACTCATTTAATAAGTTGAAAGTCGGAAATCACCATCGTTTTACGTCTCACACAACAAGAATCAATCGACCATCATTTCTTGGAAACAGTTTCAGTTACAACACGTTTGAACGACATCATCGCTAAATTCTTTCAATTACATGATGAATAAGAGCCGTTTATCGCCTCACTATTGTGTTAGCCGGAGATGGAACTTGTTCGGAGAAAAGGAGATTTTGGGCAGCAATCAGGTGAAATGACTGACACTACCATGATATGAAGAATTCGGGAAAATGAGAAACAGTTGAGACTTGGTTGTTATTGAACGAGAGACTTCCAGAATCCTCGCTTTTCTCTAAGCTGTGTGTGGTTCGAAGTCAGGTGTCATCTGGACGCTGGAAAGGATAATTTTGTGCAATTGGATCATGGATGCATTTGTAATGTTCAAGTTGGGGCATTCAAGTCCGCGAACGAGGACAGAGAGAGTGTTTTGTTCGATGAGGTGTTTACTCTAGTCTGTGGTTCCTTGTAACATGTCACGTCGCTACAAATGTATCCTCAACACTATCCACTTGGAATCTTCCAATTTCTCGATCTGCGATCTGTTCAATCCTTCTTTAGAATCGTGGAAATCGCATTGGGACTGTCGTCAGCGACAATTTGAACCAGCAAGCAGCAACTGTGCCCAAACTCGCCCAATAATTCAGATCGAAGAATTTTGGCAAGAGTATTGTATATCCTATTCACGAAAACAGCCGACTTCTTGATTTGAAGAAGCGTTTGGATATCTTGATGACCAAACTCAATGGCCACAGAGTCGACTGCGCTTAGAGAGCTGATTTAATCTGGTTGACTGGATCCATGAATATTACTCAGCTTCATTGATGCATTCAGGCGTGTTGGAGTGCGATGGGTGTTTGGGATGTGGCAGACACTTGTGTCTTCTGTTTTATTTTCTGTGCCAAAGGAGTCTGTGGCTTTGATGATGTAGCAGTGGGCGTGGTTTTAGCTTTGGTCAACCAACTGATGACGTTTGTTGTGGAATGGATGGAGACGATGGGAGAGAAAATGGTCAATAAGATGAAGTGGAAAGCAGACTTTTGAGCTGGCAAATGACGTTGTTGTCGTAAAAGTGTTCTTGTTGGAGATCATTCAGTGCGGACAGCTGCGATCCTGCGTCAGGATGTTGATTGTAGACTCTCCGATCTGCGACCGAAAGAACGACAAATAATGAACGAACATAACAGAGAAACAGCGTGAATTATCAAGAATTCCATATTAAGAATATATCCCATGTGGTCGGGCTGTTACCTGGTTTGAATGATAGGCTTCGCTGAAAATCTCCAGAACATAGACTCTGTTCAGATATGTTGTCAGTAGGGATGTGTGGATATGCTTGGATAAGCTGAGATGAAAGGACAAGTTAGTAGTCGACATAAAAGAAGTTTGATGTGACGGACTACAAAATAGAGATATGCGAATAGGAAGCTCCTTCTCTGACTCCATCTGGTACGTCAGACCCTCTGAGCGCAGGTAGATGCTCTGCTGCATCTTAAGCCCGATGATGTCGTCGAAGATGAGGATGAAGCCCACTTTCAGCTTGATCGCCCCGAATTCCGTGTCGATTTGAGCAGATGCAGTCTACAATCATGAGTGCATAAGAAATGAATCGAAGAATGCACAGAAACAAGATAAACGAAGAAAGAAAGCTGAAACCAGGTGAGATATGTTTAAGGGGTTGGATCGATTAGAAGCAAGTTAAAATGTGAAAAATTAATACGCACCAAATGAAGAAGGAAAGCACCTTGATTAAGGATGCTTTTTCTTCTTGAGTTCGGGGTGAATGTCAAGGATTTGCTTCTTCTTCCGTTCTTCTTGTTTTCTGTAGAACTCCTCCATGTCCGTCTTGAATCGCTTCCTCTCACGCTCCTTCTTATCGTTTTATTTGACAAGGCTGAGCATATCCTCTTACATTTTCTGAAAAAGGGAAATGAATTTGAGGAAGAGAAAGTAAGTCACCTCGTCCTCTTTGATCGATCTGCGCACCATTCTCGGGACCGCACTGACAGACAGCGCAATCGCCGCACGGACTGCCAGAAACAAGTTCTCCAGTGCCAACGCAGCAAGAAACTGGATGAAGAAAACAAACGCTGCGTTGTCGCAGTGGTTGGAGTGTAGCCTCCCGTGAAGAGGTCGGTCAGCTTGGCGCGGAAACAGTAATACAGCTCGAGTGTGGTGAGCGGGATGGAGGCCCAGATGATCGTCGTGATCGACGTTTCCATCCACGACGTGTTTGGGCGAGTCGACGGGATCGGGTGTTGCTTTGTGTTGAGCAGCTTGTACCGCGCGGAGAGGGTGTCGAGCACGCCGCTGATGAGAGCCACGAGGGACGAGAGGGGCGAGATCGGAGTGAAGAAGGCGATCTGCAGGATGTAGTTCAGCTTGTCCAGATACTGCTGCACGTAATCGTACTTGCCCTTCGACTGCTCAAACTCGACTTCCGACATGCGTTTGTTGTACTCGTTCTCGTACTCCCTGAACTCCCTCCGCTTCTCCCGCAGCTCCAGCATCAGCTCGCGTGGCACCACAGTCATTTTGGTGGACTGCCTGACCTTCTTCTTCTACTTTTCTTTCTTCCCCTTCCGCCCCCGCACGTCGTCTGCTGTCTCCATTGTGTTCAGCCTGCTTTGTGTCTGGCTATACAGGTCTTGGCTCATCAGGTCCATACCGGGTGTTGGGGTGTTGAAGCGCGACTGGTCGTCGTCCAAGTTCTTCACAGCGCCCTCTTCTTCCGTTCGTAGTGTCGTGTTTGTGCTCGTCTCCTCCACACAGGGACACTCCCGATCAGATTGCCAATGACAGTGTGTCCGAGCTCCCTCTTCAGGAACTGGAGGATGAGGAGGATGTTCGCACGAAGAGTGAGCTGCTTGAAGAGCTCGTCCTCGTTGGACGCTCTTCCCAGATCGGCTCTGGGCAAGATGATGAAGAACGAGAACGACGAGTTCACCAGCAGAAACACAACCATCTTCATCGTATACCACAATTCGTGCTTTTCCGACCGTTTGTGATTCTCAAACTCGGTCAGCCACACCGCCACTCGTCCATACAGTGACCACAGTACCATCTGCAGCACTCCGTTGATCAGGCCAGGCTTGCATCGGACGAGGAACAGTACAGCCTCCGAATCGGCCTGGACATGAAATGTGCTGACAAGGTCTGCCTCGTAGAACACAGTCGCCCACTGCCCCGCAATCGAGAGAGCGAGGAAGATGGCACTGACGATCCAGCTTACCACTGTCCGACACACTTTGAGTCGGGTGGGGTAGACACGTTCGGTGTGGCCGGTGATGTCTGAGAACTGCATCTTTCCGATGAACACGGGTCGGATCATGTCTGGCTCGGTTGGTTTGAGGGAGTTTGTGTCGTACAGGCTGCGCGCGTTCTTTCGGCGCCAGAGACGGTCGAAAATGGAAGACCGGACGAAGATGATGACAACATCGACGAGCTACGCAATTGTTCGTGCAGTGCCTGTCCTGTCCACCTGGTCGAGGACGAAGACGACGATCCCAACCAATGCGAGGATGGAGAGTGACTTGATGAGGTATTCGTTGAACGCGAACTGTGCTGCAACCCTCTCAACCGAAATAGCTGGCAAGTGCATTGGGTGGCGTTCCTAGCCCGAACTTGTACCACTTCCACACCGACTTGAGGGATGAGGCTGTCCCCAAAGGGAATGTCTCCAAATTTATCGTCGTTGGTAACCTCTATGGAAGTGAGGAGCGACCAGGCAAGTCACTTTCGCTCGGAAGGGTAGAAAAACACATTTGGCCGATCAATCCCCGGAAAATCTTTTCTGTGCTGAACGGTGAATTCGATGATGCCGGTGTCATCTTCGTTCGTGACGAACTCTTCTTTGAGAACCTTTTTGATGTGGAGACGTTCCGCTTCGATACACAAGGCCTCAAATATGGCAGAAATTCGAAGAAGAATGTTCTTTCCGTCAACGCTCTTCTGTTCGTCGAAAGCGATTCTTCGGTCTGCGAGCTTGGTCATGATGAGCTGCTTGACTTTCTCAATGTCTTTGCTGGTCTTCTGCTTCGACTTGGAAAAGAGTGCCACCTCGTTGACATCATCGTTGTTTTCAGTTTGTGCGACCTCTGCCATTTCAGCCTCTTTTACTGCTTTTTCGTACTTTTGGTCTGTTGGTGTTCTCGTCGTTCTCTCGACTGTTCCAGCCGGATCTGTGCAATCTCGTCGTCAACCAAGTCTCCAGCACTTTTGTTAGCATCGCATTCGAGGTTCTCCGGGAGGTCTACCACTTTTAGCACAGACGTTCGAGCAGGCGCTTGATAACGTGTCTGTCTTCGGTTTTTTTCTTTAGATTTTTTCTTCTGGATATTCGAGATGAGAATGGATGTGATGAGTGAGAGAATGCGGGGTAGAGAACAGAAGATTCCATACGGCTGCCTCTTCAAGGATTTTTGTCTCTTTCTCTTTGAACGATGGATGCTCTGTATTTTCAAAGACCAACATATAGTCAACAATCTCAATTGGCTGTGAAGCTTCGTGGAGTTTGAGAAGATCCTTCAGCTCGACATCGTCTGCATTGGTGAGAGCCTTCGGGAACGGGTGGTTAGCGTGTGTGAGATTGGAAGAGCAAAAATGAATGAATGGAAAATAATGAAGACCGAGAGATAAAAACTTTGACGATGAGTGGAAGGGTTCGAAGGGTATCAATCCAGAGATGACCATATTTGGCCTCCTTTTTATGATTCACTTCATGACCAGATCCATAGTGACCTAAGTCAGATATGGACAATAAGCAATGCGTAACAAAGACAGACCTGGGATGATATGAATGGTGGACGATTGGGTACCCTAAAATCTGAGATTGAAGTGAGATGACGAAATATATAGAACAGACTGTTTCCAGGATACTGATGGCCAATTAATTCATGACAAAACTGCAGTAGACAGACAGCGAAATCGGAAAACACCCTTTTCAGGAATCCTCGGACATAACATCACGATTATGGTTCGATCACACTACATTTGTCAATAGAACAGACTTGGAGATCAAAACATCAAGAATCTCAATTAAGAAAAACATACAATCTCAATTCGTGAAGGATTTACGGATTTTCGGAAATTCTCATTTTAAGGATGTGAGCTATGATGTCAAAAATATTGTCCCATGTTTATTTGAGGCGGACAGATGTTGAAAGAACCACTGGATTACCACAAGATCTCTACCCCCGCTTCGCAGCACGATATCGAATGACCGCGATTTCAGGCAAGCCTCTCCCGCGAATGGAATGGCTGTCGTATCAGAAGAGGTGGTACAAAATGATCGTGAAAGAGAGAGACGATAAATCCAGAAAACCATCTTGGCGGCTCCACAACTCCTGTCATACTCATCTAAACATCCCAGCAGACATGCTCAGACCACCAAAATCAGATTTGGGTGACCAGAACAGAAGTGATACGTCGTTAACTGTGCATATATCCATCCCGTTCTCCTCACTTTCTTTTCCGCATATCTACCTTTCATATTCTTTTTTCTTTTCCCATTTCTCATTCGATATTAACATCTGCATGATTTTTTCTAAGAATCGTTGGTTATGATCCTGGATCAGGGCCACATCAACATTTCCAGGAATTGACGAATCAAACGGACACGATGTACTCTCATTCCATTTCAATTCGCATATATTCACCTTTTCTCTCCGTTTTTTCTGTTTAGTTGACCAGTAAAGTTGATAGATCGCGAGATGGGAGTAGGATTAAAAATGTTTGAGAAAATACACGATTTCCTCCGAACCAATTTTCTAAAGAAATCAACATAGGATACAAGACCAACTGAAATTTGGTATTTTTTGAAATCCCCCCTCTAAAAAGGTCTCTTTCTCACATATTCGCTTGATCCCTTACAGGGTTCCGATCCCCTACAGGGTTCAGACATGCCATCTTGTGCATCTGGGAATATTTGAAGTGTTTATTCCAGCCCTGATCCAACTTCACAACCGAACAGTCCAACAACCTGCATGGCATTTATGGTCAAAAGATCTCATTGCAAATACCTCAGGCTTCCTGTTTCCGCTCATGACAAAGACCATACCAGATCATCAAAATAGCTGTCATCACATCCTCAGAACGATCAGACATCTCGCCTTCATCACCCGAACTCCCATCACGGCAGACTTGGCATATTTTATTTTTATGGTGTTTGTATCAGGCTGTTCTTTGGACATTGTCAGTGCTATCGATGTTCTTCATTCAGAACCGGGTCTCCTTCAAGAACACTCCTCGGTTCTCTACCAGTCACCAATGCCACCATTCTTCCCTCAACACATCCAATCATTTCCACAACTCGCAGTTTCACTTTTGTCGTATGCTTGCGAGGGTCTTTCAAACGGATATCGTGCATTTACTGTCTTGAACCAAGCCCAGACACGAAACCAAATTTCCGAGAGCCAGAAGAAAGTACGAACCATACAGTCTTCTTCAGAGGTTCCGGATGAAGAGATTCTTAAGAAACAGATTGTTACCGAACTCGACAACTATTTCCATATCGCAAGGAAGGTTTTGCATATGATTGGCACAGCCATGTCCGGAAGCACCGAAGTGGTTGATTTATATCTCAATGCTGGTCTTGTCCCCTTACTTGGAGAATGTGTTCGTGTTGTTCAGACCATTCAACGAGATAGACTGTCCCATGACTGTTCTCTCCTCACCTTGACAACAGCAGAATTGACAAAGGAAAATCCTGGAGATTTATGGAGGAGAACACTGGAAATCATTTTGTCTCTCGATTGCATCACACTGGCAACTGAAGAAAAACAGCACAAATTAGTTTCGTCAATCCATGCCCAATATCACGATCAATACAAACTTTCGAACATTTTCCCAAAGCACATGAAAGAATTTCATCACGCTATCTCCCACTGCCTGTCGAATATCTCAGGAAGTAATGAATTCCATTCACTGAGACTTCTGAAGGAAGCATTCCCAGAACCACATTCCTCTCAGATGTTTCTTCGATTTGTCTCTGATCGGCTTGTTGACGACACGTCGTCATCGTTTTGTGCGGATTTATTGATCGTTCACGGATTATTCCACAATCGGAGTGCATCAATTTACGCCGAAATCGAGAAGAGCCAAGTTCTCGCTGCTCTCTTCGCTTTCAAATGGTATCGACACACTCATCCGATTGCAGACACTTTGCTCTGCATTTTTTTCGAGATTCTTGTTGCCTTCATCTTGAATGCCCCTCATCCTTGCATCATATTCGATTATGTACAAGATGATGTGATTGAACAGAAATTGCTCAAATCAACCACAAAAATGTCTAAACAAACTATGGAAACAATGGAAATATTCCATCAACATTTTATCACTCTCAAACGACCAACCTGAGGAGCTACATTTTAGTCATATCAACTTTCATATCTAATCCTAATAGATGTGGGACACAAAACAATTTGGAGACACAATTCGCTTTTCTACCTAAATAAGAATCAATGACTATATTTGAGTGAATTACAGGTTGTAGGGAGCTTATTACACGTACTCAAGCAGTGAGAACTCAATTGGAGATGGTCCCGATTCTCATTCCTTTTTCCGATTTATGATGGGTCTCTCCGATTTTTAGAACTGATCATCACGTCACATTACCCAAAAAATCATCAATTCAAACTATATTTTAATTCAAGTGATATGTCCGAAGTCTGAGTGACATTTCCCTGCCTTCTGATTGCAGAGATCTCCGCTGGTGTCATGGATCATCGTATTAACAACATGAAATTCACGCATCTGCCGAAATATATGAAGAGAATGAAAAGTAAGGAATAAAAATGAGAGCAAACCTGAAATACACGGAAAATATGCTGGATCTGAACTGATTGGTGGAGTGATCAAACTGTTCGTCCAACTTGTTGAAACAACAATGTTTGACCGACAAACACTGAAAAATGAGGAAAAAGAGGAAGAGAATGAATGACGAAGGAAAGAGACAGATCCAAGCAAGAAAAATGATGCAACAATTGTATTCGATAAAAACAGCGAATTGAGCTTTGTATGGTGGAAAGCATACCGGGATTGCACTTCAGTGACCATCAGGGCATTGTCCGTGAGTGCGTTAATCTTTATGACAGGATCCTTGAATGGGGATTTTTGAGCGGGCATGGGGGTATTTAGGATGGTTGATCACATCCATTATTAGGTTTCTCACATTTTTCGGACTCCTGTTCTGAGGTTTGTCCCATGTCATCTGAGACGTGGAAGGTGAGAAGGATTGAGATATGACTTTTTTCGGAGAACGGAATGATTTCACATTGATTGTGGGAAGATCAAACCTTGATCCTCCTTTCGCCACTTCAAGACAATTTTGCCTTTCCGTTGACTTTTGTAGTGTAAACAGATTAGTTCACGAGTCGTTTTCACAAAAATTAGACCTTAATGTTCTATAGATCGCTCAAAGAGGGAATTATGTCCCATGTCCATAAATTTCGGAGAACAGAATTGAAATCATCCTTTTACAGGCTTCTTTAGTACTTTCGCATCTTTTTTGAGTTTAAAATCATTCACTTCACAAATATTCGATTCTTACTTCATCTTTTTGACTGGCTGATGTAATCTTTGAGAACACATCCAAACAATTTTTGGAACTCTTTTCGGTTTGCCGTTGTGTCCTTTCGTAGGATGCAAGGTGTTTCCATGAATCAGAAACGAATAAGTTGTGTAAATTGCGAGATTGATGAATGATAAAATGTTTCCGTTGGGAGACGATACTCACAAGTTGAGATCGTCCATATTAGATATTTGTTCAAAAACAGTATGGGAAAAGAAAATAAAGCACACTTATGGCACGAACGACGTGAAACAGAGGATCACAGCTCTTCCCATTCATCACAACAATCAGAAAATAACAATCAAAACTCCGCAAATTTCAGGGAACCAGTTTGCTGAGCTGACACAGGAAGTTATGAAAAAGTGAAAACGAACGTATTACGAGAAATGCTTCTGATTGGAAGGCTGGACGAGAAGTTCAACAATGTTGACCTTTTCTGGAACTTGGCTGATGCTTGTTGTCTGTGTGATTCCTCCCTGTGAGTCGACCCCCAAGTCAGCAGCGCTCACAAGAACCTGCAGAACATAGGTGATCTCATCGTTGAAGATCAGCTCGTCAAGAAGAATCACCTGCGATATGATGACTGCCGAGAATCGGAAAACATGAAGGCCAATAATGCCCAAACTGTGAAGAATCAACTCAATAACTCTTCGCTTGACAGTCGTCATCTTCCTTTGTGTTTTGAATATTTCTGTCTGACAGAAAAGGAGGACAGGTGCATACGACCAGCCTGAAGAAGATCAGAGAGCTTCTCGAGACAGCATTTGTCTGGGGAATGGAGTTTGTTGAAAGTGGTTATAATTTTAAAATGACACGGAGGAAGAAGAAGTGAAGATGAAACAGAAGTATTCAGCCTAGGTGGATTCAAGAACAGAAATGATCCCGTTCTTTCACATATAAGTCAGAATGGTTATGCAACAGGTTGTGTGAGGACCCTGCGAAGGAAAGGGACAGATGGTGAATGATCGGCCCATTGTTTGTGAAGACTTGATCCGACTCAAATCCCCTTTTGCCTCAGTTTCATCACACTCTTCATTCTCGGTCACTGTACCCCCATATTGGATAGAACTTTTTCATATGGGAAATACTGTTGGCACACGTCTAGGACCGTCGCCGGACAAACCCGAAGAGATTCATGAAGCTGATCTTGTCCTTTGTCGAAAACTTCAAATTATTCTTGATTCTTGCGTTGGCGTTCTGCACCGCAATGACTTTCTTGATTTTAATTGTGACCTTGATGAAGATGACCTTCGTGACCTTTCACGTTTCCTCTATCTGTCATTTCCCACAGATCGGAAAGCAGAAAATCAAAACGACGAATTGAAACCCTACCTCTTCCGTTCTGCAATACTGTCTATTTTCGGTCACATCATTGTTAATTCAATGGCCTACATCAAGAAAAATGCTTCACAAAATGATCCAAAAAAGCCTTCGCAATTCCCTTTTCTTCATATTGTCACTGGCACGCCTGGATTAGGAAAATCGGCAAGTCGATATCCGTTCATCACGTTGCTGATGAGTTTTGGAGTCAAAGTGTGACTCTTTTTAGGAATTCAGTTGTTTTTAGGCTGTGACAACGATGAAAGCGGGTGAATGTGCATTTGTGTTCGAGTTCGCGGAACAGTCGAAAGCTGATTATGCGACAGTAACCATTGTGGATTCAGATGGACAGGCGAGACTTCTTGAAGTCCCAACGTATTTTTATCATTACAATGTTCGTTCTTACTTGAACGAAGGGACAAAACCAACGAGCGAATCGACTTCTGGCACTCAAACAAAACCTGAGACAAACCCCCAACCTGAGACCAAATCAAAATCTGAAGATGATTATTGTCCAGCAAAGATTAAGGGTGCATCTTCATATCTGGGACAAATTATTGTCCCGAGTGTGGAATGCTTCCCTCATTTCCTCCGTCTCATAATCGGGAAGAAAGATCATATTTCCGTTTCGGACAGCCCAATACCACATGACGTCACTGTGAATGCACAATCTCTTCTCAAGAAGGACTCAGTCATAGCTGAAGGTTCAATCTTGTACAGTGTTGTTCCACCTGAAACTCTTAAAGCTCCGCTCAAATTGCAAGAGTTTCGATCTGTCGCAAAACATTCAGTTATCAATCCAGGGTCGGTTCTCTTATCAAGACCGTTCAATGCAGTCATGACCCTACCACCCGATCAACTGCCACCCATTCAGACGATCCACGTGGAAACATACTCATACTTGGTAAAGGACAATATCATCCTGCATCCTGATTCAGTGATTGCTGCTGGTTCATTTCTGCTCCATCATGGACCGAACCACAAGGAAGTTTTCCCGGAGACTAAACCTCTCGACAAGGATTACACAATCGAAGCAGGTTCGACAATCAAGGCTGGATCATCTATTATACCTAAGTCGAGGCTCTTTTATGGATACTCTGTTCAGAACAATTTCAGAGGCACAGAATGGCATATCATCGATGAGTTTGTGTTCTTTTTCGTCATGGTTTTCAGTCTCAGAATCTCTCAGGACACAAACATCCCAAAAGGGAACCATTGTGTCCTCTTCACTTCACCAGAGGGATCGAGATGGAACGATACGGATGCTCCCGGAGGGAAAGGCAGACAGTATTTCATTGCTGAATATGTTGTTCCAAAATATTCGCTCCAGGAGGAAGCAGCACTTCTCAATACGATGGGTCAAGACGAAGAGCTTTCCAAAGCACGGCAGAAATCAATTGAAGAGGGACTTCGAAAGTTTTCGTTCATTCCACGCTTCATATTGGAAGAAGGTCGGGCTGGGAAAATGTTGGCGGAACTCAAAAGAGGGATACCAGAAGACAAATTAGAAATCCCCCCAGACGATTTCTTTGGGCGGGGTGTCTCTCACAAACTCGTTCACTTCTCGTGCCCGCAGTATGACTGCCACAATTGGTTTGTGCAATTTGCGACTGTCGAGGCTCGGCGATATCTCTTGGATATGTTCAATCTACATAGCACAAAACAATACAACAATTTCCTCACTTCACTAGCCACAAATCCAGACAACAGCCAAAAAAGAGGAGCCATCTTCCACAACTTTGTTTTGGATGCCATCGCAGGTGGACTCTACATCGAAAATCCAACCCGCATCCATAGCAAGACTCCTCCTCCATGTCTGCCATTCTGGCTCCCAGAGTCCCTTGGAGAATCAAACATCTATCTCCGAAGCTCGACCAACGTCCTTCGTGCGTGTCTGCCGGACATCTCTCGCATCAAAACAGCCAAACTCTCTCCATATGAGGCTAAGTACGATGTTCTCTTCAAAAATTCGCTGGGCGCACGCTGGGCACCATTCATCGAATTTGACGAACATGGCAATCTCAAGTCCATACAGCGGGCTTCCTCCTCCCACCAACCCCTGGAATATAAATGCTTCACTTACTCTCTTATGCCACTGGGTTCGAATAATGCAGGATTCGACTCGATTCTTCTGTTCTTCAAGGTCCACCTCGAGGAGCCCATCGAGCACCGTGAGCACATCCAGAAAAAGAAGATAGTCATCGACGCCCTGTCGGTGATTTTTATCCAGTCAACCCTCGCGCAAAGTCATGATATCTGTCCGTCCGGGGCCAATCTGATGTTGATGTGGCTCGCTATATTCTTCAGCATCTATGAACTCCAGCCGAGTGCCATCTTTCCGTACTTCTTCTTTGTGAAGAGCCCAAACGTCCAAACGTTCGGCTTGAAAGGAACCAACCACGCTCTCTTCTTCATGAATGAACTCAATTTTTGGGTTGTGAATGTTTATGCAAGAACAGCGCAGGATAAAGAAATTAAATACACTGATCGGTTGATTCTGGATTCTGTTGTGTCGCTGCTGCCAAACACAAATCCACTGCATTTCAGGTGTTGCTTTTGTGGAGTTGTCTTGAAAGAAGATTTCCCGAATCATTGCTGCCCACGCATTGAAGAAAAAGAACTCCCAATCCAATCGTCAGAAAAGCTCATCGCTTCACCGTGGGTGTCAAATTCTTCTGGAATGGGGAAAGTCGGGATTTATGATCGTCACAATCCTCAAGAAAACTGGGCACGAGACCCTAATGCCACGTTTACGTCGACAGTTATGTTCACTCTTGCGAGAGAAGCTGTGCAGAACGACGATTTTCATCACACACAGCCCACAAATTGTGGTAAACATTGGATTTCGGTGGCATACCCAACAATAGGACGAATTCCGAATTCTCATGACAAGGGCTACAAAATTGATTGGATCGACATTGTTCTCATTGAGCCGACTCCAGAAAGGAACGATTTCTACCCTCTTGCGAACGACCCACCAGAACCTAAACCAAGCAAAGACAAAGACTTCTTTCAAGTTGAATATGATGCACCGATTCTCGACCTCTTTTCATACTTCCCACCACGATCAGTCGTTGTCGAGGAGAATCATAGTTCTGATGTGGATCAACAAGATCCTGGAGACGATGAAGATCTTACCAATCAAGTCGAGAATTCAGGAGGCAGTGAAGATCCTACCGTTGAAGTCATGACTGCAAACTCCCATCTACTTGAATCATTGAGCGTTGTTAGACGTTGGGGGGATAAGACAGCGATCGGGTTCACAAGGACAAACGGAAAATTCAATGTGCGTTCAGTTGGTGTGTCGTATCCACCGCACAAATCGGTGGAGGAACTGTATGAGAACACGTTCGTTCCTCTCGCTCAAATGTTTGTTCCGATGAACTGTCTGAACAGATTGCCTGTCACCCTCTACGGTGCACAAAAACTCATTCCTTTTGAGATCAAATGCCTGCTCGTTGGAAGTTCCACACTAGTTAAAGAATTTTCGACACAATTCTCCGTGCAGGACCATCTCAGACGTGGACAAGTCGTGGCATTTGGAGATCTGCAAAAAATATTTGGTCAAGATACCATGAAAGAACCACTCCTCACAAAAGACCTTGGTCCTGTGCACTCTCATCGCTCAAGCATGATGGAGCTGTGCATGAGCGATTTCCAGCTGTTGGGTTCGTATGTGAACGGGTCACGTCTCGTCGTTGCAGACATTCTCGAACGATGCAGTGCTTATCTCAGACGTCCCGATCAGCTCACTCTTCATGACATGAATTACTTGGTGGGTTATTTCAATGATCCTGAAGAGTACAAGAAGATCAAGGAACGGTTGGAATCAAAAGATCAGAAGATCGTGTCAACCACTAAGAACGATTTGGATGGCCTGTACAATCGAGCATCACGAACTTGTCTTTATTCGAAACGTCAAAGTACTTCTTTGATTGGGAGTCTCGATGGGAAACCGACATTGGACTCTACTGATTTGGATGAAATTACAACCATTTCAAAGAATCTCACATCAAACCCACAATTAACGTATGAACAAGCCGATGTTGTCAAGACACTGGACAGAACGAAACAACAAATCGATATCAACCTCCAAGTTATGAAGACTCTGCTCGAGAATGCCCTGCTCATCGTGAAACAACAATTTCAGCTTCTTGTGAACCCATACACTGAAAGTAATCCTGTGACGAACCTCAGCAACGAAGACTCTGATCTCCTGTTCAATCTCTTTCTCGCGAACCCGTTGTTGGATCACTCGCGTCTGGGTGAACTGCTTCAATTCCTCACAGATGCTTCACAGATTCAAAACAGGGATCCCAAAACCGTTATTCAATTAGCAAATGATCAATTCGACACTGCGAAACAAGACCTGGATTTGGTGTTCATGATTCTCAGAGGAGAGGGTCAAAATGTGGATGCGACCAAACGAAAAGCTCTTTCAGACAAGATGGTCGAAATCCGATCACACATCATTCATACACAAATAGCCCTGTTTCGGTGTCTTGGTGAAGATTTGCTTCTTTCCTGGAAGGATCTCGCAACTCTTCTCTGTTCTCCGAATGGCGAACGAACACGTTATTTAGTTGCTATCCAGTCATTGGCCGAGAACCCAAAAAAAGACGATGAGTCATTCCGAAGCGAAACAATTCAAAGTTTATCAGATGATGTGAACGATGAAGATGAAGAGATAATAAGCCCTCGATCGACATCTCGAAGTTCAGTTATCCGTTCCAATCCCGCTCTAACCACAATTGATTCCATGTATTTATCGAATGGAAAACGAAAATACTCCCATCAAACTACCTCCAACATCACCCCCTCACGACCCAAGAAGTAGAACTGATACTCTTCACAACCTTTTTTCTTTTGGACCATTTCACTTTCCTGAATAGAATCGTTGATTACAGTCTGTTTTTTTGTGCATGACTTACTCAAAGAACCAAGAAACCCGGCACTACATTTTCAAGCACACCCCTGTCTGTCTAACGTGCAGAAGATTTGAGTGGAGGAGTTGTGGAGAGAGATGAGCTTTGCATCTACCACTCCCTGTTGAAAGAGTTCGGAGAAGGGCACGCTGCTTCAGTCCGGCCAGTGTCGGTTCCTATGGTTGAATCCTGAGTGAACGGAACTGGAGGTGCAATGCCAAGCTCATGGACAACATAGGACGATGGAGTGGCAGTGATGTTGGGGGATGGCGCTGGGATTCCTGCATCGAACACTTGGAAGTGGAAGACAGGTACCGCGTGGAGTGGCTTCTGGACGGTTGAGGAAGGGGTGGGCAAGAGGGGTGGTGTCGATTGTGGGACTGGAGACGGTCGACTGCTTCCCTTTTGGAGTGTGAGGAGGTTTACTGTGGTTGTGGAGTCGTGCCTTGGAGAATAGAGGGGCAAGAACGAAAGACGAGCCATTGCCCCACGATTCGTCCAGCCTGAAGAATGCGCAGAGGAGAACACAGTCACACATCGGCCTTTCTTCAGAACTTCGAATCCACGGAACTTGGCTTCGTGACTTCGAACAACACATTTGAGGCCATTTCGGTCGAGGAAAGTGTTGCTCACTTCTTCGTCAAAAATGAAAGCATCCACACAGCGCTGGGAAGGGATGACTGGCGGAGACGGAAGTGGACGGCTTGGAGATGGTGAGGGGGATGACGCAGAGTCCGCGAAGAGCGAGATGAGTGATGTGAAGAAGAGGATGGTGATGAATGGTCCGACGAGATCGGCAGTGAGATGGTCTGACGGTCGTTCCACAGCAGTTGGTGCATGATGCGAGTTGTGCGAGGAGAGGCTGATCGCTGATTCTTCAGGAGTCAGTTGCAGAGAGTCCACGAGCATGGCTGATTGTCTTGGATTGGGCGACGGAAGCGTGTTCTCCTCCGCCTGCCACATTGCAGAGTACCCGTGCTTCTGAGCGAGGATTCTGGAGCAATCCACACGTTCGATATCGTGCAATGTGAGTCGCTGAAGGGGGATGCCATCTGTGCCAACAACAGGCAGTCCTCCGGGCACAAAAAAAGACACCGCAGCCATCAAGGGGATCATAACCGGTTTTTGCAGCGGCTTCGAGATTGATGGGAGTGGGCACTGGCGAAGCAGTTGGATCCGCCATCGACCATCTTGGAGAAGAAAAATAGCACGAGTGGACCGACAACGGCGAGGGATTTGGTGTTGAAGGGGCAGTAAGATGTGTAGAAGATGGGTAACAGACGGCAGCGCGAGATGACAAATTGCCACTTCATCGATTACTTGTTGAACTCTTCCTGCACATGAGGGATAGTGAACTATGGCTGATGGTGTCAAAGTTCCCGAAGGATGTTTGTCATGTTCTTGTTGTTCATGAATGACTTTCGATTGTGGTTGTTGTTCAGATTCATGTGTTCGGATCATCAACTCTGGCGGCTTTGGGACGGTTGTGGAAATGATTGAAAAGTCATCGAACATGCACTATGCAGGAAAGATGGTGCAGTGCTTGACGCAGAAAGATATTGAGCGTTTTGACCGAGAGGTTGAGAGGCTGCAATGATTCTCGCATTCTCGAATTGTGAAATTGAAGGAAGTGGTGACGATGGACAACACGAAAGTGATGGTGATGGAACTGGGAGGAAAGTCCTTGCGGAAATGGTTCGGGATTACACAACAAGGAAAGTGCTGATGGCACGAGAAGTGTGTTAATCCACTGCCATTTTTTCATGTTATCCTTCGTAAACTGTTTTGTTTTCTCCTTATTGCCATCCATTTTTGATTTTGTTAATACCTTCAGGATGTGTATCGAGTGATGGAGGATGTGGCATAGGCGCTGGAATTGATCCGTTCGGAGAAAGGCGGGAAGACAGCACATGGCGACATCAAAATGGAGAACATTCTGATCGACGCAGATGGTCATGCGAAACTCTGTCTGTCTCTTCTTTGTCTCTTATTTTCGTCATTCTCGCTATCTTCTACGTTTTCTTGAACAGGTGATTTTGGAGCTGCGGAATCGGAAGATGTGTCTGCTACTCATTCCGCGATGACCCAACTGTACGTATCGCCAGAGCGGATGGAATCAGACACCGGAAAGGCAACATGTGAAGCAGATGTGTGGTCGTTGGGAGTGGTTCTGTATGGTTAAGTATAGGCGCAGATCCGATTTTCGCTACGCGCAGATCCATTTTTTCGGATACGCGCAGATCCAAATGGTTACACGCAGATCCAAAAGATTTCTCGATTTTTTTATGTTTGCCCTTGCCATTTCATGACATTTCACTCTAAATGCTCACAATTCGCTTTGACTCTCGAAAACTCTTCGCAAATCAAAATTTGTCACATCTTCACATGTCTGTGTTGATCTTACCATCACCCGTATTCTCTCAATACTCTCGACTTCTTATCCTTCCTCGATATTGGTTAGGTTAATCTGTCATTGACACAGAATGACCATCCTTTTCTATTTTCTTGCACCTGAGTCACACTTCAGGCTATTCAGTGTCTGATCCCGATTACCATCCTTGTCCTCTTATCAACACATCTGCATTTCTTTTCTGTTCGAGCTCAACCATGGAGTGATGATTTCTGATTCTGTACTCGATTGTGGCATTCATCAAGTGTCAATTCAGACAGAACACAACCACACTTCTGTCACTCCGACTTCCGGTTCTTGGGTCTTGTAACAAGGAATAAAGGGTGCGATCAGACAATACATTTATTTAACTCCATTTCAGTTTTTCTCCACTTCACAAAACTGCAGTTCAGAACTTCTCAAATTGAATCAATGATTTAGTGATCGGTGTTCAGCTATAGTTGGGGAGAACTGTGGCTTGCGAACCCATAATTCACTCCGATCATCACAGCATTCAGACCTCACAACAGCTTTCACTTCAAATACTGTCCCTTGTTTCTCCTATCTCATTTTCGTAACTTGTTTCCCTTCATCATTAACCTAAATTCGCAAAACACCGACGATCTAACCTTACCTCAATTTGGCAAGACCCAAGAACCGGAAGCCGGAGTGACAGTTGGAATAGCCATTCATACACTTTGAAACCACTCAAACCAATTTACGAACTGAGAACGTAAATGACCGGACATCCATTTCGTTTTCCAAGGTTTCCTGCTTTTTGTTCTTCAAGCGGGGTTTTATCGTGTGTCTTCCCTGTTTGAAGAGGATCGATCCAAATGCCCCATGTCTGAAAGACGTCGAAGCAAACCTTCTTCGCCATCAACATGCCAGGACTTTAACTTCAGATGCAGTGAAAACACATGCGAGCAATAAAAGAAAACAGAACTTCCTCAATGGTGACTCTTTCTTTCATTCACCTCTTTTCTTCTTTTAGAACACGAAATTCGTCTTTTACGAAACCGAAGCCTCCCCATCCGATTAAACTGGGTTAATATTTTTGACATCATAGAAAAGTTCGAGCCTACATCGAAACCAACCGTCGCCATTCTTTTTTCAACTTTTCCTGTCTCTCTCCAACTACTCTTGTCACACCTCAAATAGCTGCTAATAAGTGTTTTTTTTCAAAATCTTCCCGCCAGAAATCTAATCAGACTGAGAAAAAAACAATTGACGGGATGATCTTATGACGGTTGGCGATGTTCTCTCAACTATCGTCCTCACGACACTCGTTTTGTTGTTTGTGAGAAAGTTTTGATGCTGAGAGGAAACGAGAAGGAAATAATCAAGATTGAATTAAGATTGTTAGTGATTAAGAGATATGAAAGTGACTTCAAGAATGAGGAATGAAAAATGACTTTGGAGTGTTGTGAAGGAGATTTGTGGTTAGATAAGGGACAAAGGTGATGGATGGAGGACAAGGGAAGAAAAAGGAAGTGCTTGGTGGCGATGGGGAGCGAAGACGAGTGTTTGGTGGCGATGGAGAGCGAAGTGAGTGTTTGGTGGCGATGGAGAGCGAAGTGGAGTGTTTGGTGGCGATGGAGAGCGAAGTGGAGTGTTTGGTGGCGATGGGGAGCGAAGTGGAGAGTTTGGTGGCGATGGGGAGCGAAGAGGAGTGTTTGGTGGCGATGGAGAGCGAAGTGGAGTGTTTGGTGGCGATGGAGAGCAAAGTGGAGTGTTTGGTGGCGATGGAGAGCGAAGTGGAGTGTTTGGTGGCGATGGAGAGCGAAGTGGAGTGTTTGGTGGCGATGGAGAGCGAAGTGGAGTGTTTGGTGGCGATGGGGAGCGAAGAGGTGTTTGGTGGCGATGGAGAGCGAAGAGGAGTGTTTGGTGGCGATGGGGAGCGAAGAGTGTTTGGTGGCGATGGAGAGCGAAGAGGAGTGTTTGGTGGCGATGGGGAGCGAAGTGGAGTGTTTGGTGGCGATGGAGAGCAAAGTGGAGTGTTTGGTGGCGATGGAGAGCGAAGAGGAGTGTTTGGTGGCGATGGAGAGCGAAGAGGAGTGTTTGGTGGCGATGGGGAGCGAAGTGGAGTGTTTGGTGGCGATGGAGAGCGAGGAGTGTTTGGTGGCGATGGAGAGCGAAGTGGAGTGTTTGGTGGCGATGGAGAGCGAAGAGGAGTGTTTGCTGGCGATGGAGAGCGAAGTGGAGTGTTTGGTGGCGATGGGGAGCGAAGTGGAGTGTTTGGTGGCGATGGGGAGCGAAGTGGAGTGTTTGGTGGCGATGGGGAGCGAAGAGGAGTGTTTGGTGGCGATGGAGAGCGAAGTGGAGTGTTTGGTGGCGATGGGGAGCGAAGTGGAGTGTTTGGTGGCGATGGGGAGCGAAGAGTGTTTGGTGGCGATGGGGAGCGAAGTGGAGTGTTTGGTGGCGATGGGGAGCGAAGACGAGTGTTTGGTGGCGATGGGGAGCGAAGTGGAGTGTTTGGTGGCGATGGGGAGCGAAGTGGAGTGTTTGGTGGCGATGGAGAGCAAAGTGGAGTGTTTGGTGGCGATGGGGAGCGAAGTGGAGTGTTTGGTGGCGATGGGGAGCGAAGAGGAGTGTTTGGTGGCGATGGGGAGCGAAGTGGAGTGTTTGGTGGCGATGGAGAGCAAAGTGGAGTGTTTGGTGGCGATGGAGAGCGAAGAGGAGTGTTTGGTGGCGATGGGGAGCGAAGAGGAGTGTTTGGTGGCGATGGGGAGCGAAGTGGAGTGTTTGGTGGCGATGGAGAGCAAAGTGGAGTGTTTGGTGGCGATGGAGAGCGAAGAGGAGTGTTTGGTGGCGATGGGGAGCGAAGTGGAGTGTTTGGTGGCGATGGGGAGCGAAGTGGAGTGTTTGGTGGCGATGGAGAGCGAAGAGGAGTGTTTGGTGGCGATGGGGAG
This sequence comes from Blattamonas nauphoetae, assembly GCA_033064195.1. NCBI lineage: Eukaryota > Preaxostyla > Oxymonadida > Blattamonas > Blattamonas nauphoetae. Next base: position 4,864 of record JARBJD010000645.1, on the reverse strand, counting down.
CGAAGTGGAGTGTTTGGTGGCGATGGGGAGCGAAGTGGAGTGTTTGGTGGCGATGGAGAGCAAAGTGGAGTGTTTGGTGGCGATGGGAGCGAAGTGGAGTGTTTGGTGGCGATGGGGAGCGAAGAGGAGTGTTTGGTGGCGATGGGGAGCGAAGAGGAGTGTTTGGTGGCGATGGGGAGCGAAGTGGAGTGTTTGGTGGCGATGGAGAGCAAAGTGGAGTGTTTGGTGGCGATGGAGAGCGAAGAGGAGTGTTTGGTGGCGATGGGGAGCGAAGTGGAGTGTTTGGTGGCGATGGAGAGCAAAGTGGAGTGTTTGGTGGCGATGGAGAGCAAAGTGGAGTGTTTGGTGGCGATGGAGAGCGAAGTGGAGTGTTTGGTGGCAGATGGGGAGCGAAGTGGAGTGTTTGGTGGCGATGGGGAGCGAAGTGGAGTGTTTGGTGGCGATGGGGAGCAAAGTGGAGTGTTTGGTGGCGATGGAGAGCAAAGTGGAGTGTTTGGTGGCGATGGAGAGCAAAGTGGAGTGTTTGGTGGCGATGGAGAGCGAAGTGGAGTGTTTGGTGGCGATGGAGAGCGAAGAGGTGTTTGGTGGCGATGGGTGCAAAGTGGAGTGTTTGGTGGCGATGGAGAGCGAAGTGGAGTGTTTGGTGGCGATGGAGAGCGAAGTGGAGTGTTTGGTGGCGATGGAGAGCGAAGTGGAGTGTTTGGTGGCGATGGAGAGCGAAGACGAGTGCTTGGTGGCGATGGAGAGCGAAGAGGAGTGTTTGGTGGCGATGGGGAGCGAAGACGAGTGTTTGGTGGCGATGGGGAGCGAAGACGAGTGTTTGGTGGCGATGGAGAGCGAAGTGGAGTGTTTGGTGGCGATGGAGAGCGAAGTGGAGTGTTTGGTGGCGATGGGGAGCGAAGTGGAGTGTTTGGTGGCGATGGGGAGCGAAGACGAGTGTTTGGTGGCGATGGAGAGCGAAGTGGAGTGTTTGGTGGCGATGGAGAGCGAAGTGGAGTGTTTGGTGGCGATGGGGAGCGAAGTGGAGTGTTTGGTGGCGATGGAAGAATGTCCTCTATCGCAAAGGAAATCTGGTAGAAAAAGAATTAACTAAGAAGGATTAAGTCATATCGATTTTCCTTCCGCTTCTGAAGTATACTTGGTGCAATGACCCAAAATCTCGAGGAGAAATTGAGTGAAGGATCGACAACCTACAAAATGAGAAGACAGGAAAGAGAATGATTGTTGATACAAGAGAAGAAATGTGAAATATACAATAGGAATTGTCTAATGAAGAAATCAAGAATGAAAATAAGTGTTTCAGTGTTGTCCTCACTCATTCAAGTCCTGCTGTGAACCTAGTACCGGACACAAGGCCATTGATGGTACTAGGCTAGCCCTGTTCGGCCAAAGGCCTGGCAGGATAAGCCAGGTATGGAATGAGCGAGGTGGTATTGGTTTAATAGTTATCAAAGGGTGAGGTGAAAAATGAATCAGAATGAAAAAGAATTGGAGAGCTTGGAGGAGAAAGAAGAATAGGAGAATGAGGAGAAGAAAAAGGATAGGAGAAGGAGGAGCAATAGGTTGAAAAGGGAAGTTTGAGAATTAGGAGAATGAGGAGAAGAATGAAGAATAGGAGAATGATAAGATGAATCAATAATTTGAGAATTAGGAGAAGTATCAAAATAACAGAAGTAGGAGAAGATGAAACAGAAGTCGGAATGCAAGAGTAACGAAAGAAGTAATAGACTGAAGTCCCGAACTCAACTCATTCTCGTCCCGCCTCTCCACTTCTTCCTTCTCATACACCTTCCGCTCCCTCTTATCCACTCCCCGCTTCTCATGAAAACGTAAGAGAAAAGAAAAGAAGATGAGTTAACACAAACTGGGGCACCGGTCAAGGAGGTTTCGGAACGTAAAAACCAAGATATTCTTTGAGACCGGTGATAATAACCCTAAAGTAAGAATGACTGTCTGGGAAGACAGTATGCCTACAAGTCAGAGAAAAGGTCACTATGGAAAAGAGACATACTCGGGGAAGTAATGAAAGGTATTACTTTCATTACTGGGAAACTTTCGAAATGCGAAGTGAAAACGCACGAAGTTCATCCGAAGAGCGGATGGGGTGTTTGAGGTGATGTGAAACACAATTCGTTAAAACTCCGAATTCGGAGTCGCAGCAGTTTTACCATGCTGCTCAGCAAAGAAACAATATGAAACTTTCTTCCCTAAAACAGGGGTTTTCAGAAGAAAGGAAGTAACCGAGAACATACTGGTTCCTAAAATGAGGACCAGTATCAGAGAAAACAGTGATGTGAGTTTTGGAACTATATGAATCAAGAGCAAATAAATCGGTTAGACATTCCTGAACAAAACGGTGGTCGTGTGAAAGAACAGGGAAATAAAGTTGTGATATGATTTGGTGATAACAGAATTCTGTGAGGTGAAACAAGTGATACATAAATGAGAAACTTGTGTCTGTGAATAAAAATCGTGTCCGATTTGGTCGTTTGCAAGAGGCAAACGCCAATTTTCTTTAAAATCCATCACGATAACTAAAGAGTTATCGTCGATGTGTGAGGTGCAGTAATTGTAATAATTTCTTTGTTTTCTGCTATTTCTTTGTGTTTTTATTGTTTCTAATTCTTTTTTCTTTTCTGTTAATTTGTTGTTTGTTTCTTGTTTTTGTAGATGTTTGCCTCGCTCACAAATTGAGCAAAGGTCTGTTCTTTTGTTGCTTTTTAGAAAATTTGTTTTTACAAAATGAAGAATAGGACATTTTGGTTTTGCCATCTTGAACCAATTTCTGATGAAGGTCCTTCTTTGTTGAGGAGAGGAGCCTTGGTTCTAGTTTTGGTTTGATATTTGTTGAGGTATTTGGAGATATGGTTTGGTGTTGCGAGTTCGAATGATTCAGAAGGAAGTCCTCGTCGTCTTTGTCGAGCGAGTCAAGGACCGAAGGTTCTGTTTGAGAGATAATAAAACAATGAGAATAAAGAGGGCAAACTGTTTTCTTCTTTTTACTGAGTTTCGACTGTGATTCACAGCTTGGGATGTATTGTCCATGATGGCTTTCATCAGGACTTCATCTTCCTCTATGTTAATTTTCTGTTGGTGATTATGGAAAAGAAAAGGAAAATTAAACCTGTTTCGAGGCCGGTCTCCGACGAGTTGGTGCTCTCGGTCTTCCATTTATTGTGTCGAAGCGGGAGTGTGCGTAGAAGCCTCCCTCTTCGACACGGAAGCCGAAGGTTTGTGTTTCGTGGAGACTACATACCTGCGAAACACACTGCATCAACCTAACCTTGTCATCATTATTCCTCATTTCGTTGTACAAATGAGATAGTGATGACAATAATGAAGTGAATTTTGCTAAAGTGAAAAAGAATGAGAGAAAAGAGATACAAACTGTTATAATGAGCTTGTACAATCTGCCTAATTGGTATCAGTTCCCGACGACTATCCAGAGCTCGGATGAGAGGAGCTGCTGGATAGTCACTATGCTGTTTCAAGAGAAGGTCATAAATCGCCTTCCCGTGGGTACTTGTTGTCGAATCTGATTTTGAGAGGTATTCTTGCATCCTGAAGGAAATTCTTGATGGGATAGTTAGTTTTAGGTTTCTAGAGAAAATGTGTTGGGATGCGACACAAAGAGACAACAAAGGTCTCAATCAACCCACAAGTCAGTTTTCGTTCATATGTTCAACCACATCAGCTCTGTAAATGGGTCAATATTTTTGACATCATAGAAAAGTTCGAGCACCCCCCATCAAATCCTCCTCTCGGCTTTCTTTTTTTCGAATTTGTTGATTTCAACCCATTTGCTCTTTTTCACCTCAAATAACTGATAAATAGTGTTTTTTTCGATCTATTCACACCAGTAGACCAGTCTGTTGTGTGTTTTACGAAAATATGGGTTGATCTTCATTTGGTCTGCTCCCTTCTTTCAACCATCTTCCTCACTGCACTGGATGTGGTAGGAAGGGTGAATGTCTGCTTCACCACCAATAAAACTTCTTCTCTCATTCTCTCCTCTGTTCTCCTAACTTCGTACTCAATTGTAGCTTGGATGAATGAATTCGGTTTTATTCGGTTTTAGTGATGTAGTCTCTCAAACAAGTGATTTTGCTTTGGTGAATTTTTGAAAGAAAAGTTTATTTTGTGACGAAAACAACAATATGTGTGAAAGAGAAAATGAAGATGGAAAGAGTGTGTGAAATAATGAGTGGAGGATGGCGAATGGTCGAGAAGAGACAGTTTGATGGCGGAGGAGGAACGAGGGGGACGATTGGAGGATGACGGGGAGTAGTGGAGATGAGTTGGAGATGATGAGGAGAAATGGGTGAGTGGAAGTCGAGGGAGGGGCGAGGAAGGACGAGCCGGGTGAGTAGAGGCGAGTGGAGGAGAAGGGAGGTGAGTGGAGGATAAGGGAGGTGAGTGGAGAGAGACGGTGATGAGTGGAGGTGAGTGGAGGACGAGGGAGGCAAGTTGAGGTAAGTGGAGGAGAAGGGAGGTGAGTGGAGGAGAAGGGAGGCAAGTTGAGGTGAGTGGAGGAGAAGGGAGGTGAGTGGAGGACGAGGGAGGTGAGTGGAGAGCGACGGTGATGAGTGGAGGTGAGTGGAGGGCGACGGTGATGAGTGGAGGTGAGTGGAGAGCGACGGTGATGAGTGGAGGTGAGTGGAGGTGAGTGAAGGAGAAGGGAGGTGAGTGGAGGTGAAGGGAGGTGAGTGGAGGACGAGGGAGGTGAGTGGAGGACGAGGGAGGTGAGTGGAGGACGAGGGAGGCAAGTTGAGGTAAGTGGAGGAGAAGGGAGGTGAGTGGAGGACGAGGGAGGTGAGTGGAGGACGAGGGAGGCAAGTTGAGGTGGAGGAAGGAGAAGGAGGTG
>JARBJD010000644.1:0-26612 GCA_033064195.1 Blattamonas nauphoetae | reverse complement strand
AAATTCACTCGATTGATCAAAGATTGTCTGACATTGAAGAATCAATTCGAGCGCCACCCCAAGAACTAACGACCCTTCCTTCTTTGTTGATCCTATTCAGTGTAACTCCATCAGTATTGTATCGAAGAATGATTGCTTCACACTTGTTTCGTTGATAGACATTCCAGAAGTGTTGAATTTCAATTGGTGAGTTCAACTGAGGATATACTCGACTGATTCGTTCTTGTTGAAGCTCTCCAAAAATCCACATTGAATCAATGTTTGACTTCATGTCTGCTGATAAACTGAAGAGCCTCGTGCATTGTCAGAAAGAATGTGAATTTTGGTTGTCGATTCTCCAAATAACAAAGTCCATCATTGTCATTCTATTTTGATGTTCTTCGTTCACCAAGGATTCGACGACAGTCAAGAAGGATAATCGTTTGGAGATTCTTAACTGAGAAGTCATCAATGTAAAGTGAGTCAAAGAGATCCTCTCTGCATTCATCAGTGATTCTCTGCCACTGGTTGTCTATGATCTCTTCATACGCAGCTTTCGATTCAGAGAGTTCCAACAGAAATGGAAGTGCATCATCGTATTTGACTCTCACATAAGGAACGTTCAGTATTGGTTTGAATTTATCGAAGGTTGGATCAATGTTCTTATCAGTGACGAAGACAAAGAGGTGAAACAGTTCATTTCTGACTTGGACATTCTGGAGCTTGGCAACTTCTCGAAGAGCATTGAAGGTCTTTCCACTTCCTCTGTTTCCAACAAGGACATTAACACTATTGCGATTGGAAATTCAGATCTGGATGTATTTGTGATTGCACTTCATGAGAAACATTCCTATTTGATGCTTCACTCAATTTAGCATTCACGTATGCTGTTAGAGACAAGGGTTCCACCCTCCGCGAAACCTCTGGTTTAGCCATATTCGATTTGTTCATTTGTGATTTAACTCTAATTAAAATATACTTTTGGTTTTTATTTTGTATGAAAACACACAATGTCACAAAAGATAGTGTACGTTCAACCACAAAGAAAAGCACAATCGAAGAAACCAAAATGAGATACGGACCGGAGACTCAAGCAGCATTGAAACGAATCTATGCCGACGATGATATTCAAACCAGACGCAATGATGCTCTGTGTAGTCTTCCATCAGCTCGAGTATATTTCGAGAACTGGACGAAATTGGACTGCGAAAGTAGAACAATATGGATGTTCCTGATGTGATGGTCTACGATAATGATACTGGAGATCTGATTGCAGTCAATGGTGCCATGCTAACTCCATACAACAGTAGACCAGTCAAAGAGACATACTATGCAATGAATCCAACTCCAGATATGCGAAGACAGAAACCATACACATCATTCAATCAAGAGAATGGAAGGAGAATCAAAGCGGTGCATAGGAATTTCCTCAAAAATGGAACATACGATTTGCCAACCAATTATCGAGACATCAGCTATGAAGAGATGAAGACCAAACGATCTCAACAACCATATGCAATACAATGAAGAGCTGTTGGTGAACACATGACAGACACATTGGGAATAACTCGTGCAAATCGAAGCAATCCAGCTGATCCCAGCGGGAATGTGTTAGACAATATGGTGTTCAATTCAATTCAATCACAGATTGCATCACTGATGTGGGATCAATGGCTTCATGATCATGTTCAGGACTACAATCCCAGTATGAAACAAAAGAAAGCCTTCAAAGATCAGATTTATCCAGTGTTTCTCCAAATGATCACTCAAGATACAACGTATTTATCGGAATACTGTACTCGCTATTCAACTCACATATCAACAGAAGTTAATAAACTGAAAGCCAAAGCATTCAAAACAGTCACAGATGATGATATCAGTGGATACCAATCTGAAATGCCTGGGTATTATCGATTTGCACAGTTGGACAGTTCTGGAATGGGAGCTATAGATCGAGCAGAAATGTGAATTTAAAAACATTAATATATATTTTTTATTTTTATAGAAAGTGATGCAACCAATTCTAAGTTGTCAATTTACAAAACACACAAGTTCTTCTTCAGTACCAACATCAATCACCAACAATGTCATCATCGACAATAAAGGATCCAATTCTGGAAGATCGAGACTCGAAGATCGTAATGACCAGAGCGCAAATGTGGAGCTTGAAAATGAACGAGGTGCTTATGATCCACCACTCGAGACATATCCATCAGCCCCCATTCAAAGCCGTTCTATACCACTTAGGGAGTACACTTCCAACATTTCAGCATTCAAAGATCAGTTATTACTCGTCTACAAAAATGCCTTCGCTTGTGAAAAGAAATTGTTGAATAACCTCATTGAACCATCAAAGAAACTGATCACAAACCAAAGTGATTTATGTGCACTGATTGCTACACTGACTGGAATCAACGATGTGGTGATTGAATTGGATGACCTGTCTGACAAGTGCCTATGTCTGAATAAACTACCAGTGTTTCGAACCATTTTCAAGATCCTCGTTGGTGGAAAAGACAAGAGTATTGCCTATAACGAAGCATACAACACAATTCTCAATTGTGGCATTTCTCTGACGAAAGCTATACCCCGTTAGGGCAGAAATCTCTTCTGAGATTATTTCCTCGCAAAAATTATAAATGAATTGTATTTTTTATTTTTCTATAAATGGCACCAGGAAGTTTCAACAAACTCAAAAATATAGGCAAGCAATTCTTTCAATTCATCAAACCTCTAGCTCCAACATTGCTTCAAGTTGGTGGTGGATTGCTCTCACAAACGAACAGTAAATTCGGACAAACAGCAGGTGGAATACTCAATGGATTAGGAGGAATGATGGACGTTTATCAGCAAAATAAGGCGATCAATCGACAACAAAAACCGCAGATGATCGAGTACGAACCTCCACGAAATGGACGATACTCCAATGATGATATGCCACTCTCGTCAAATTCCAAAATTCAATTCAAAGGATAATAATTCACTAGTATTCGAATATTTTTATTTTTATTACAATGGCACCAGGTTGGTTATCCAAATTAGCAGCAGTTGGTAAAAACATACTCAGAGTTGGAGCTCCATTTCTGAATCTCATCCCCTTTGTTGGACCACTGATTTCTAAGGTAGCACAGACAGGAATTGAGATGATCCCAGATGTGAAGTCGGATCAGCAAATCCACGCAGAAAAGATGGCTCAGTATGAGCAAGCAATGAATGAAGGAAACACTGCAGTTGCGAACAAGCTCAGAGGTGAAATACTGCGATTGGAAGAAAAGCTGAAACCGAAACCAAAAGCGAAGAAACCAAAAAAGAAAAAGTAACTAGAGTTCAAGCATAAATGGAATTTTTTATTTTTGTTAAAATGAACTCGCATATATCACATCTGACAAACAAAAGAACTGGAGCATCATCACTGACTGGAAATACCACTGGAAGGATAGAATACACGAGAGATGATATGGGCCAAATACAACAGCAACTCATGTCTGAACACCACATCAATTACCTCATGAATGATGGAGCACACAGTACTTCAATCCAAGAATTGAAACCATCAGAGAATGCACGCTTCTACACAGGGCAAGAGATAATCATTCCGTTGACTGGTAATCAAGACATTTGTCAAATTGATGATTCATTCATTTCGTTCACTATGACGGCGACATTGAGACTCAATAATTGGCAAACTACAGCTGGTAAGGTTGGATCGTTCATGAATGAGAGAATCTTCATCTTCGTTGGACTCAAACATTCGGCATCAATCTTTCGTGACCTTACTGTTCTTCACAACAATCAGAGAATCATTTGCACAACAAACAATGATGTATCAATGGAATCTCACATCTACAATATGATCAAACCGAAGAGTCAATTGGAGAATCGTAAGCATTGTCACACACCTTGGCAGAATGCTTGGAATCATGATGAATCGGTTGCTGGTGTTTATATTCCACTTTCGGATTTTACGACGACGTCTGGAACAGGAGTGTTTCAAGACACTATAGATGTGCCAATTCGTGTGTCAATCAATCTTGAAGATCTTCTCATTTTCTCAGGGATGACTGACTATCCAAAATGTCTCTTTGGCGATTTGAAATTGAGAGTGCACATGAATGAAGATGCGTTTGTTTGTTGTTCTGTAAATCCTGAACTCACTTTGAAAGATACACTATCATCACTCGTAACTGGAACAGCTGCAGCACCAACTATTAAAGCAGCAATTCTCAATTGTATTCAACATCGTCCATATTTTCTGAACAACCTCGTCACCTCATGCACAAAGAACTTCGTTCAAATTGGTCAATCATTTCTTCAACCAACAGTTACCAAAGACATAGTTTGCTCAACAGCCAATCTCGTGACAACAGAACCAGAATTCGTGGATCAGTACATCTCATTAAACATCACAAACTATCGAATTGATGATGTGTATTGCATGAGTGTTGGATACAAAATGAAAGATGGTGCGATAAAGAAACTCATGAAGATGTATCAGAATCGTCCTGGAACAATTCCAGCTGAGAAGATATCGTTCTATCCATTTCAGAAGACGCCAACGGCAACAGGAATTGATTGTACTCAGCAAATGGTTGTTGTGAATGCAAAGGACATTATGCTTCTCTTCCGTCATTACGACAATGAAGTCACTTGCTTCCATAATCCAATGCAGAAGAACATCCAAGTGACTTTACAAAACAGGTATTATCCAGAACAACCAACGACAACTATTGGAGCTCGCTTCTATCAGTTCGCATTATCGACTCTCAATCTCGATTCATACCTTGCTGTTCCTGATGACTTGGAGCGATCACTTACAGATTCTCTCGTTGAAGAGAAACTCACTGGTGACGGAACATATCCAAATGAAACAATGACACGAGTTCGTCCAGTTCATGACAATACTGACTTCCTTCTGTGCTTTCCAACTCAGAGAAGTGGATGTCCAACAAACTGCAATGATTCGATCAGTTCCAGAGGTGTGAATGCTGCAGTCACTTTGAGATCACATCCAATTTATCAGGGCAATCTTGACACATACTACAATGTTTACAACCCAAGTCAAAGTGGAGGTGATATGACAGCATTTACTCATCCTCCAGCACCGATTCTAGCGACAACTGCAACAACGTGGTGGGTATTACGATACAGCAATGGCGAACCAAAAGTTGAGTACTATCCAAATCACACATTGAAAGCGTTGCACAAAGATTTAGGAATCATGTAGAGACTCTCATCGGGAGTTCGAAGCCTCTGGCGAGACAAAACAGTAAAAGAAAATATTGATATTGTATTGTTTATTTTTCTATAAATGAGAAGTATCAGATCAAATCAATCAAAACCAACATCGACATTAATTGAACAAATTGAAGTGCAATCATATCTGCCAAAACAGTGGGATTCAGAACCACACATTTATTCCATCCAAGAAGTACATCCAACCAATCCTCCCATGCCATGCAGAATCGGAGATGAGATTGAAGTTCCATTGTGCTATGATGGTCATGATGTGACTGAGTTTGCGAAGAGTCATTTACGCATTGATCTCACGATCACTGTTCCAAATTTTCATCAGGTTGGTGACTCGGGAGCTTACGTCGGACTACACGGAATGTTCTTTGGATATAAATCATCTTCAGATGCAATTCGAGACATGAGACTCGTCGACAGTCATGGAAACATTATTGACAATTCACTTCAGAACAATCACATTCATGAATCTTTTCTGTATCACACATTCAAGTCGTACGAAGAGAAAAACAATATGAAACATTGCTACAGTCTGTGGGAAAATGTTCAGAGAATGGATCAGAGTGTGTGTGGATTCTATTTTGTCCCAATCAATAGAGGCCAAAAAGAAATCACTGCGACAATTCCACTCGTTATTCCATTTGTGAATCTCCTTCCACTGAGTACCTTTGACCAATATCCAAATTCCATCTTTGGTAATTTACGTTTGAGATTTCATTTGACAACAGATTCACTTGTGTATTGTCCTATTCAAACTTCAACTGTCATTCGAAAATCAACCGAAGGTTCCCGTGAAGTGTTTCCAGAAAAGACTTGACAACCCTTTCGGATCTATCCAACGCATTCTTGATGTCTGAGGGAGACTTTTCTCCCGTAACACAGGAATTTACACAAATTGGAAATCCAGTTCTGAAAGTTAGCGATAAATACACTTATAAGGCACCTAGCACTGCCGTCGCAGAGATATTGACCAAAGAAGTCACCTGCACTGTTCTTTCTTCATCAGTTGATAAAGTCTCAACTATTTGTTACGGATATCAAATCACTGATGCAACAAAACAATCCCTCTTCAACATGTATTCAAAGACATTGTACGTCTTGAAAGCAGAAAGAATTGACACTCAATCATTTCAATCAAAAGCAACAGCAATGGGAGTGAGATCAAACATCAGTATCAAACTCAACAATCTCATGAATCTAATGTGCTTATTCCCCGATAGACCAAATGAGTGTACAGTCTTCAGAAATCCTCATTATGTTGGTCACTTCGAAATGCTAGGAAATAATTATCCCAATTTCCCAATGTCAACAATATCACCAGAGTTTTATCAAATGATGATGGTGAATGGTGATTTCATTGGTTGTTCCGCAACGGAAGAGTTTGAGAATTCAATTTGTTCAACTCGTGTGTTTGACTATAAAGGAAAGGATTACAAGAGAACAAAACCAGTAACAGATGCAACTTGTTTTACTTTCATGGTTCCAACAGATCGAAGTGAAATCGCTGGTGGTGAAGAAGGTATTTCGACAGCAGAATCAGTCAATATTGTATTCAGAGGAACACCAATCAATCAGGGTGAACTGGATCCATATTTCACATCAACTCCAGAAGGTCCTCCTCCACCAATTCTAGCACTACATCAAGCGACATACTGGCTGTTCTGGATTGAAAATGGACAACCACGAGTGCGATATGTCATTGATCGTCGTCTCCAAGAAGCATATGAAGAAGTGAAGAGAGGATATTAAATTGAATATTTTATTTTTGTAGAAATCACAAATGGTCAAACGTTATTTCTCAATTCAGAATTCTCACACTGCTCAACTCCCTCCTGATTTTACCAATTCTCGAAACCAAAAATATGTTCATTTCCTCGACTGTAAACTCATCCATGTGAGGGAAGAAATGAATGGTAACTCAACTGTCATTTCAAAAGATATTCCTCAGCACATCACAATCCATGGTGATTGGATTCAGACTGATGCATTCAATGACTCGTTTGTTGCTTTCTGTAACGAACAGATTGCGAAGCGAAAGAAGTGGGAATTAAGCACTCGACAATCAATTGTGAAGATCTGGTTCAAAGACAGTTCTGGTGAATCAATTGAGATGGAAACAACGGAAACAATCAATGGAAAAATAACCAAAGAGTACTATGAATTCCTTGTTGATCTCATGTTGGAGTATTGATCAGTGAGTTATATTTTTGGATTAGTTCATTGATGACCGTCTGTTGTTGTCCGACAATTGAACATAATTCCTGAATGGCTTTGATACAAAAACAGGAGAGTTCTGCATAATCAACTTGAAGACAATCTGGATTGGAATCATTCACAACTTCAGGAAAGATTTCTTGGATCTGTTGTGCAATCACTCCAATGTGTTTCTTCTCACTTTCCTTCTTCAAGCATTCACATTTCTCTTTCCAGTTCTTCAAGTGTTCTTCATCTGTCTCATTTTCAATTTGCTTTGTCACTTTGTTGATCTTTGAGTCGAATGTGTTGAATTGGTAGCGAACAATTTCGACTTTATTCAGTTGCTCGAGAACATCTGGGTATGGTTCAATATTTCTTTTCACTCTTCTGTCTGACAGTTGAGAAAAACTTCCTGTTGTGGATATTGAAAACACTCCTGAACCAGTGTCCTCATCGTGGTAATAGAGTGCTGGTTTGTCACAGGGAGACCACATAATAATGCCATCACCATTGAACTGAATTCCCGAAGTTTCTGCAAGTGATTGTGATATAGAAACGCCAGAAGAAAATGTTGATGCCGGATATGTTCCAGGATACTTCGGAAGTGATCCCTCTGATATGTTCCACTTCGCTCCATTCACATTGATCAATCCTCCAATTGTTGGTGTCGCAATACCAGCTGAACAAGTGATCGATCCATTTGTGCTCACCACTTTTTGGATTGAAGATATCGCTGTCTTGTGTGCTTCTGTTGTCTTCTGAAGTGAGTCGATCACAGCTGCATTCTCACTGATCGTCGAGAGATTATGATCAATCATTTTCTCAATCATTTGTGAATTGTATTTTTGTCGATTCATTTTTGTTTGCTCTTTCATTGAAAATAAAAAATGACAATCCCTCATGAACATACGTCACCGGCACATTATTTCTGACATACTCAGAGACCAGCGTACAGTTCTCTTCTCTCATTGATTCAATTAATGCTTGTTCTGAACATACTCGACGTCTTTCGCTGTACATTTCAGTTGGATTCATTTAATACAAATTAAAAAATTCAAAAATAAATTTTCATTCGTTGTTTTCTCAGTTTTGGATTTTTCACTAGAAACGAGGATCAATGGGTTCGATCACTCATTTCTCAAGAGTGCTTGTTTCGTTCTGATTCTGTGCGTTTTAGATTCTCCTGAACTCCAGGATCATCGTGGTATGCTCCGTTTTTTGAAGATTTCGGACTTTTGCAGAGATATTTGAGGTTTCACAACCGGGTCCAGATCTCGGTAAAAGTATGCATTCTTCATCATTTCACTCTCATTTTCTTCTTGTTTTAGACTTGTTTCAGCTGTTTCCGGGCTAATTGTCACTTGTTTATTGCTCATTATTGTTTCGTTTTTGACCTCACTTCCGTCTTCGTTTTCTCGTTGTTTACTGTTTTTAACCACTTCATTCATGTTTCTTTCTCTGAAACTTTTTCTCTGTAAGTTCACACTAATTTCCGTTAAGTGAAGATTCCGGACTTTTACCGAGATCTCACTTTCAACGGCTCACTTCATATCTCGGAATTTTTCCGTAATCTTCATCATATCACATACATTTTTGAATCATTTTTGTTGTTTTTAAGACATAAAACCGAGAACACAAGCGACATTTTCACTATTGGTGTCACATTTCACGTCATTTTCACGTTCGTCAATTTCCCTCTCAGTTTCATACTTGCCCACTTCATTCATGCTTGTTTCGCTTTCATTTACTCTGTTTTTGTGAAAAAGTTGATGAAAAGTTGACTAAAATGATGTGCTAGTGAAGTGAGAACGGCCCACAAAATGGAAGTGAATTGAGCAAAATGAAGAGGAATGATGAACAGATCATATGTGAAATGGGGAGCAAAAGTGATGAAATGAAAGGGACTACAGTCGGTTTTGAAGTGACAAAAACGGTCAAAAGTTGAGAAGTGAAAACATGAAAAAGTGACTTTATGGGAGAACTATCCGACAAAATCTCCTCAAAATTCAGGCACACCTTACTCAGACCGTGAGAAAGAAGGATTTGCGACGAAATTCAGATCAAAAAATCCATAGTGTCAAAATGTTGGTGCAAGAGTGTCGTCAGAGGTGTGATCGAAGAACCAACAAAATGAAACTAAGGAAATGCACTATACGTCTCGCGTCGACTTATGTTCGTTAAAATGATGTAAGGGTATGCCACAAAACCCCTGAAATCCACATAAATCAAACGTCCACGAAAAAGTGAAAGATCAAGTGAAGGGATATCCATCCTTGCAGTGATAGCCTGTGCAAACACCTGTGGGAGGAGATGAAGGTTAATCTTTATGAGTTGATCAATGGGAAAAAAGTGTTTAATGGGCAACTGTTGAAACTCGTTTAAGCTCATTACTCATTTCTTTTTCTCGTTATCACGATTTCATAAGAAATAATACGATAAAACGAAGGAAAACGACGAATTGGCGATATAAAAAGCTGATCTCTCCTGATCATTACAATCTCTCAACTCCGCCATGTATGGTTTGAGATGACGAGCAAGGATGGTTAAGGCCGTTTTCGCAACCTCGAGGAAATTGATCGCTCTGATTTCGGTTGCGAAGAATGAACAAAACGAGGAATCAATGCTTGTGGTTTCACGAACGTCGAGCTGGCTGAGACAATCTTTCTTCAACTGTATATTTGAAAAAAGAATCTGAGAATAAAAGATACAATGAATAGAGGATAGGACAGACCTCGAGAGGATGCTATCTTGATATCGATCAGGGTACATCATGATCTGAGAGAAAACAACAATACAATGAACTGACTGAGATAAAAATGATATTGAACACAATGGAAAAAAAGTTCAAAATGAATCACTCATACCATTTTGTTGTTTGATCTGTAGTTGTCTCTGGCAATCGAGTTAAGTTCATTCGTGAGAGTTAAAGAGGAGTGATGCGAAGTAAAGCTGAAATCGAGAGAGATGAATGCATGAGGAAGCGACAAAGAGCATACCGAGAGACAAGTGAGGTCTGAACCTTGTGAGATTCAATGCGTGTGATCGATCTTGCTAATCCTCAAGTGCCTTTCACCCATAATAGGTATCTTTTCATCAATTTTCCTCCACATGGTGATGAATGAAGGAGAAAGATGAAGGATGGGTGGTTGAAAAGCGGGGTTTGATCTGTCTCCTCCATTCATCACAAACCCTTCATCTGCGTCCGTCAACGAGACAATCGACGATGGAGGAATACCCAAGTTGTCAAAGTCTTCGATCTTCTCGGGAGGAAGTGAGTCCATCTCGTCTGTTTTGTGAAGAAGCGACTTTTCATTCTTCTTCTTTTAGGAACGGTGGCGGAGAAGGATGACGATGAAGAGGAGGAGGGAGACACACGCACAGATCACAGGAACCACCCACTTCATTGCTTGCTTTGTCAATGCTTTTCGTTCATCCGATCCACTCAATTTCACTCGGAACGACTCTGTCCGACTTCCATCACCAAAAACGAGGCGAGCATGCCATTCTGCCTCGACTGCGATGGATGCTGCAATCTCCTTCTGTGGAATGGCGAGTGTGATGGCTGTTTCGGTGAACGAGAGAGTGGACGATTCTGTCAGTTCGCGGGTGTATTCTCCATTCCTGCCATTGTGTCCTGATCTCTCAAACACTTCCAGGAACAATCCACACGGGATGAATGTCGATCCAATCAGGGTAAACGCGTGCGTTCACGATTTCTTGTCGAACGTGGCTTTCGATGAGGATGTATTGAGAGTCGGAACGAAGAATGGCGAGTGAGAGATTGTTTCTTTTGCTGTCAGCTGACAATCACTCGAGGAGATCCACGTTGATGCTGTTTCCACTCCATCTCCTCCATTCAGATTGCTAATCTCAATCTCTCCTCCTTCCGAACATCGGATGTGGAAGGAGGATTGTGTGAATGGGAGACAGGCGTGATCCAACTCATCGACACCGAAACAGTTGTGAAGAGCACTGTCTTCTCGCATCTTCATCAGTGAGCGATCAACAACGTCTTTCAGTTCCAGCGACGAGTCAATCAATGTGATCCGGCCAAGCTGAGCGAAGCGAGTAGAGAACTGGTGAACACTTCTGGTTGGTCAAACTCCACAAGTTATTCGGTTCCGTGATCTCAATATTGTCGTCATCCGACGCAACAGTGAAATAGTCAAGTGATAACAAGAATGTGCCCCTGTGTCTCATCTCTTCCCTTTCGTCCACTTTCCTTTCCCCTACAAACACTGCCACAATCTTCTGATAATTCTCCATTCAACTTGTCTCTTTGCGCGATCGTGCTTCTCTCTCTTCTATCTCGCCTCCTCCACCACTCCACACAGACTCGCTCTGATCAGTCTTCTTCGCTCACCCTGAACAAACTCTCTCTCGAACGCACTTCCTTTCATGTTCTCTCCCGTCTCCTTCAGATGGTTGGAAGTGTGTGTCTCTACGATCAGTCGAGGCCGCGTCGATTCCAACCTCTCCTTCTTCGCCAATCCTTCCGCTTCCGCTTCTTCTTCACCAGGAACGTCCCAGTCGCTCTCTTCTCTTCTTTGCTCTTCATCCAGCGCAGTTTGGGCATCGAGTTGTTGTTTTGTTTGTTCCATGGTTTGACACTCATCCAGCGAGTCTTTACCATTTTCTCGCACCATTTTCGAGTGAATGCACATGGCCTTGGAGTGTACAGACTCAAATTGCATAATCTATGCTCTGTCGACTCTTTCTTGCTTTCCAAGACACTTCTCATCTCTCATTTCTTCCTCGTTCCACTCGATCCTTCACTCATTAGCATCTCGTTGTTCAGTGGAAGGATTGAGAAAAGAAGGTTTGTTGCAGAGGGATGAGACACAAATCAGAAATCATTGTGGAAAGCCGAATTGCAGGAAAGTGTGCTGACAGCGACAGCTCGTCAATTCGACTCTGGACTCAGTACCCATCTTTCCTCCGAATCGAACAGGAATTTTGAATGTTCAGGCGAGACTGGAGACACTGGTTGTGATCTGGCCGACCGAGTAGTCGGGACGGAACGAGGAGTGGAGAACACCATGTTCGTCAGTGTTTCCTTGTTCACTTCGTCAATCACTTCTCCAATACTCACTGTCTTCAACGATGAGGGGAAGGATTAGAGCGAGGACGACTGGCGAACGAGAGTGAGTGGGGACTTAGGTTCCACTCAGAAGGGTTGATTCTTCTTTCAGCTCGTTGTCGAGTTGGAGTGATGGCGGAAGGGTCGATTCGGCTTGATCGATCACATGATCGTTATCTTCCCGTGAATCGCCAACTGAGAGGATAAAATCGTCCAAAGGGGGTCGGACTTGAAGCAGGGGCAGCAAGAGGGGATGAAGAGAGGGCGACTTCAGTCTTTCCACTGTGGGGCGGGATTCAATGAACATTTGCGTCGACTTGGCGTGGAATTCGTGTTCTGAGGGGATTTTCGAGCCCAGAGTGGAGACAATACGATAGGCGGGTGAATACAAAGGGAGAGATCTCTATTGGGCAATGACGAGATAATGAAGGATGATCAAGGAGGAAGATGGGACGGGAAGGTGAACGTCTGGCGGAACAACCCCAAAAGACGAATAAGATGGGTTGTAGAACGTGGGGATGTCGGAAAGTTTGGGAGAGGCTTCAATATATTCAAATTTCATGCTGACATCGACAAAATCAGTGCAGAACTTGTTGAGCATCAATTTATGCGCAGAGAAGATAAATGGGTATGCCATATTCTGTAGATAGCTTTCGTTCGTTTCAAATGTGTCCATGCTGACTGAAGTTTGCAAAACTTTCGCAATAAGTGTCAAATTTCTGCGAGATCTGAGTATGACTGCCGGAGCGACTGAAGGTGGGGAGAGTTTCGAAGGAAAATGAAAATGGTGACATTCATGGCGGTGTTCAGTTGCTTGGGGAGGAATGAGAGGTGAGCAATGTGCTTTTCCTTCAACAGACAGGAGTGGCGGACTTTTGCGTGTTTGGTGTGTCATCCTTCCCTTCACCGCCACCTCCGCTGAGATTGTCAGTTTCGACAAAGGAGTGCAGACACTTCGGACGCCCAAGCATTTCATAGAAGCTTCGTCAGAACAGCACAACTTTCAGTGAAGAATACGGCAGATGGGGGCGTTTGGACAGATCCTGTATCAGGATTGGGAAGAGGTGAAGATTCTTTCGTAGAAACATCATCTGTCGATGGATTGTTGGAAAGATCTATTTTTGGAGAGATGGCTTGCTTCTGAATCGATAATCTTCAGGATGGATGACTGATGGTGAATGACGATGCATTGCTCCACCAACAGTTGTGATACTACGATTGAAGTTACAACGACATAAATACGCGAGATCACGATCAAGATCAACGTACGCTCTGTTGGGAGCTGAATTGTCAGTGAGGATTGAGTCAAATACAGGAAGCACTTCTGATAGACTGAAATTATAAACCACTCCGCATCCAGATTTTGATTGCTGTAGTATGGTGCATCCTGAAATATCGAAGAGTCTCAATAAGTTGATTGGAGAGACAAGGCGATTGTATGTGTGTTGACCATCTGGTGCTTTGAATCTTGAGTTGTTCAATAGCACGAAGACCGAAGCGTGGGGGTCGAATTGGAAGTTTGAAGATGAAAGTTAGGTTGTGTTCGAGAATGTCACAGAGCAGTCGATCATCACCAGTCTTGTGAATACATCCAACTGTGCAACTATGATCAGGAGGTCAATCAGATAACATCGAAATTGTCCCATAAATGTGCAACATGTCAAAGAAAGTTTCCCCGCAAACTGATTCTGTTCGATCATGTGGAAGTTCGTTCCTGCTGTGTAGGTTGTTCATGTCAGATGGATGGCGGTGAAAAAGATGCCCAATGAACTTGAAGGAGACGAGTAGCTGTTGATATCTGCTTCGGTTGTCTTGTTCTCCTTCACAATGTCGGCAGTTTGTTGGTTGTGGTTTGGGCAATGATTTTGGTCACATTCAACAGGGTTGGATTTGTTCATCAGGTTTCCATGGTATTTCTATTGTCAGATATCACTGTCCCATTCAAAGTATCGTCAATACAATGAACTTCACTGTTCTTAATTCGCAGTTGACTCAGATTTCTGAAAGGATGGTTCTCATCCCAACTGGAAGGGGTATGTGTGAGTTTGGAGAGAGAATAGCCCAAAAGTGAAAAAGTGGGAGGATTTCCAGCTGAGGACAGTTGTTGAGCAGTAGCGATCGACCCAAAACTGACCGAAAGGGGATCTTGACACATTTGTTTGAATCTAGACAGAAAGGAGTGAATAATCATAAACAATGACACGATTTAGACATGAAACAACGATCTTCCAATCACCATTGGAGTTCGCACTGATTATGGGTTCGAAATAAAGAATGGGCTTCATCTCCCCCAGTTTCAATTTGCACACCCAAGTTCGGGTCCTCACCTCTTTCTACTGTGATTCTCTTTCACTTTTTGGTGGACGTTTGATTTATGTGGATTCCAGGGGTTTTTTGGTTTTCCCTAATAACGGAGTAAATGAAGTGAAAGTAGTGAAATGTGAAAATTCATGAAAAAGTGTCCGAATGTAGAGGTGTCAAAAGTTTTCAGAGATGAATGACACAAAAAGACGCCAACTAGCGTTTTCACACCCAAAAACACCGTAAGACGACGAAAAGTGATCAAAAGGACATAGTCCCGAACGTCCATACCTTTTCTGAAAAAATCTCAAAAAACGCGAAAAAACCTCAATGGGTCGGATCAAACCAAAAATCTCAGAAGTGTTTTTTATCGAAAATCCTACCTTTCAAAATGATTTCCGTCACAATCAAACGTGTTTGAACACAATTTGAGCCATAAAGCGGTTCATAGTAGCAAAATCGGAACATCGACTTTTTCGTCACTTTTTCGACCTAAGTTCGGTACACAGTTCGACGAATTCTCAACCGATTTTCATCAGGATTGTCTTGATCGAGGACCGACAGTGTCCCGAGATTTTAGTATTTTTTTCAGAATTTTTCGAAATGGTTATCATGTTGGATTTCAGTGATTTGTGGTCAAAAATAGATTTTCAGTGTTTTCATGACCTTTCGTGGTACTTTCTCAAGTGAGGACGGTCTCCAAAATACAACCAATTGTCCAAGCGAACGTAAAACTCGTTCTTTGTTCGTAAATCACGATATTTGAATGGTTCGAGTACCTTTGTGTATGTTCCAATGAGTTCACAATTCTCTTTTTTCAATTCATTTTCAACAAACGATTGTGTGTATCGTTTTCGTTTGTTCTGATGAGTTCTGAATCCTTTCATCCATTTTGATGGGATTACTATCCATTCAATTCCTTCGTGTCGATATGTTACTGGAGTACTTGAATGAGTGTATTCAGAAATGAGTTCACAATTCTCATTTTTCATTGATTCAATAAGCTTCTCTTTTGTACAACGATTTGCTGGTCGAAGATATTTCTGGCGATTCAGATGTGGTCTGTATCCTTTGACGAAACTATTGACGTACACTTGATAAGTTTCATCTGGTTTCTCTTCGAGATAGTATTCGAAAGTGCTTCCTGTGAGATATGTTGTTCCTTGTCGATTGAGAGTTGGAGGTGATTTCATTTTCAAATCTTCTTTGTCCAAAATTTCCAGTAGTTGTGTTGGTGTCAAGACGCTGCTCATTTTATCCAAATTAAAAAATTGAATAAAAAAAGAAATCGACGTTGTTTTCTAAAAGTACTCAAAATTTGCTTCAAAAAAGACACTTTTCAAGAGGTCCGTTTTTCGCCTTTATTTTTGAATTTACGGCCAAATATTGACTACTCTGAAATGTCAATATTTTCAGTAGTAAGTGAGATGGAAGTTAGAATGAGTCATATTAAAAAAAATCAATTGGCTCTGAGATTCAAATTGATTTCTCGTTCCAATTCTCCTAGGAGTATCACCTATGCCAGTTTGGTTCCCATTTCGCTTATACCACTACTGTACTGACTTTTCCGACGATTGGAGAAAAGAAGTCAGTCGAACGAGTAAATGATGGTCGACTCACTGCATTTTGTGTTTCTTGGTCTCGGACTCGTCTGTACCTCAGTGTTGTATGCTGTGACAGCAATTGAAAAGTTGAGTCGAGTCTGAAGCGGGATGTTCCAATTAACGTTTTGAGAGTGGAGTGAGCTCCCTCACAGAGACCTGTCGTCGTGAAACGGAAGCGAAGGAAGCGTTTCGTCGAGAATTCGCAAACCGATTCCCGAATAGACCACCAATTCGAGTCCAGATACTCCGCCATCTCACTGTCAACTCCTACCTCCTCAATGAGCGACGAATATGCTGAGATAGCTTCGGTTTCTGTTGGTGATCTTAAAACAGTTCGCATCAGATTTTGAACGTGAGTGGACTGCTCCAGCGGATAGTAGGATCGCGCCTTTGTGAAGACACTCTCAAGTAGTTATAGAAGCGAACGGAGAACCAATCTGAAAAAGTCTTTGAAATCAAAACTAAAAGTCAATGCCGATTGACCATTTTTGGATCTTGTATTAAAAGGAATTTATGACATTTCGATGACATCAAAAATGTGCCCTAAATTTGAAAATAATAGCCAAAAAATGACCTCTTGAAAAGTGTCCTTTTTGAAGCTTTTTTTGAGTACTTTCCAAAAACAAATTCGATTTCTTTTTTTATTCAATTTTTTAATTTGGATAAAATGAGCTCTGTCTTGACACCAACTCAACTACTAGAAATTTTGGAGAAAGAAAAATTGATTATGAAATCACCACCAACTCTCAATCGACAAGGAACAACATATCTCACGGCGAGTACTTTCGAATATTTTCACGAAGACAAACCAGATGACATTTATCGAGCGTACGTCAATAATTTCGTCAAAGGATACAGACCACATCTGAATCGCGAGAGGTACATTCAAGTATCCAATTGTTGTACGAAAGCAAAGTTTCTCGAATCAATGAAAAATGAAAATTGTGAACTCATTTCTGAATACAAGTATGCTGATTCACTTGTCACATACCGGTACGAAGGAATCGAATGGAAAGTGATTCCATCGAAATGGATGAAATGATATCGAGCTCATAATTGTCAACGAAAACATTACACACAATCGTTTGTTGAAAATGAATTGAAAAAAGAGAATTGTGAACTCATTGGAACATACACAAAGGTACTTGAGCCATTCAAATATCGTGATTTACGAACAAAGAACGAGTTTTACGTTCGCTTGGACAATTGGTTGTATTTTGGAGACCGTCCTCACTTGAGAAAGTACCATGATAGGTCATGAAAACACTGAAAATCTATTTTTGACCACAAATCACTGAAATCCAACATGATAACCATTTCGAAAAATTCTGAAAAAAATACTAAAATCTCGGGACACTGTCGGTCCTCGATCAAGACAATCCTGATGAAAATCGGTTGAGAATTCGTCGAACTGTGTACCGAACTTTGGTCCAAAAAGTGACCAAAAAAGTCGATGTTCCGATTTTGCTACTATGAACTGCTTTATGGCTCAAATTGTGTTCAAACACGTTTGATTGTGACGGAAATCATTTTGAAAGGTAGGATTTTCGATAAAAAACACTTCTGAGATTTTTGGTTTGATCCGACCCATTGAGGTTTTTTCGCGTTTTTTGAGATTTTTTCAGAAAAGGTATGGACGTTCGGGACTATGTCCTTTTGATCACTTTTCGTCGTTTTATGGTGTTTTTGGGTGTGAAAACGCAAGTTGGCGTCTTTTTGTGTCATTCATCTCTGAAAACTTTTGACACCTCTACATTCGGACACTTTTTCATGAATTTTCACATTTCACTACTTTCACTTCATTTACTCCGTTATTGCATCATTTTAACGAACATAAGTCAACGCGAGACGTATAGCGCATTTCCTTAGTTTCATTTTGTTGGTTCTTCGATCACACCTCTGACGACACATTTGCACCAACATTTTGACACTATGGATTTTTTGATCTGAATTTCGTCGCAAATCCTTCTTTCTCACGGTCTGAGTAAGGTGTGCCTGAATTTTGAGGAGATTTTGTCGGATAGTTCTCCCATAAAGTCACTTTTTCATGTTTTCACTTCTCAACTTTTGACCGTTTTTGTCACTTCAAAACCGACTGTAGTCCCTTTCATTTCATCACTTTTGCTCCCCATTTCACCTCGAATTAGTTCATCATTCCTCTTCATTTTGCTCATATCACTTCCATTTTGTGGGCCGTTCTCACTTCACTAGCACATCATTTTAGTCAACTTTTCATCACTGTTTTCACAAAAACAGAGTACAAGAAAGCGAAACAACCAACAATGAAACGGGCAAGTATGAAACTGAGAGGGAAATTGACGATCGTGAAAACGGTGTGAAATGTGACACTAATAGTGAAAATTAGGTCTGTGTTCAGGTTTTTCTCTCTTAAATACAACAAAAATGATTCAAAAATGTTCGTGAAATGTTGGATTTTCCGGAAAAATACCGAGATATGAAGTGAGCCGTTGAATGGCGGATCTCTGCAAAAGTCCGGAAAACTCAGTAAACGAGAATTAGTGTGTTGAATTTGAGAAAAAGTTTAGTTGAAAGAAACATGAATGAAGTGGATATTATGGATAAACAACGAAAAAATGAAGACTGAAGTGAGGTCAAAAATGAAACAATAACTAGTGAAAATGAAGTGAAAGTTTTATCAAAACCGAGTGAAACAGAGCTGAAAAAAGAAGAAAAGGAGAGTGGCATACTCGTTTTTACGTAAATGTACCGAGATCTGATGACGATCCTGAAACTCCGCATAACTCTGTAAAAGTTCGGAAAATCCAAAAAACAAAGCATACGATCATGATCTCCAACTTCAGGAGATTCCGAAACGCGAAGAATCGGAACGAAACAAACACTCTTGAGAAATGAGTGATCGAACCCATTGATCCTCGATTTCAACGAAAAATCCAAAACTGAGAAATCAATGAAAGAATTTTCATTTTTGAATTTTTTAATTTGTATTAAATGAATCCAACTGCGATGTACAAGGAAAGACGTCGAGTATGTTCAGAACAAGCATTAATTGAATCAATGAGAGAAGAGAACTGTACGCTGGTCTCTGAGTATGTCAGAAATAATGTGCCGGTGACGTATGTTCATGAGGGAGTTGAATGGAGGATAAAACCAAAGTTGTGGAATCAAGGAAACAGACCTCACTTGTCAAAACGTCGACACTACACTCAATCATTCGTCGAAAATGAACTGAAGAAATACAATTGTGAACTCGTTGGTGAGTACACGAAAGTTCTGGTTCCATTCACATATCGAGAGATTGGCGGAAGTGAAGTGTTCAGAATTAGACTTGATGCATGGCGAACTGCTATGAAAAAGCCCCATCTGAGAAAACAGAAATAAACGCTCAACTTTTTTTATTTTCTGATTTTTTATTTTGTAGTAAATGGCACTGCTAAAACCAATCAAAAATAGAATTCAAGAAATTCGAGACCTCTTTCCGAACACACAATTTCACTTTCTTGATGGTCGAACGTACAATCCTGAATGTAAAAATTATCAACATCATCGTTCATTTCTTCTGAATATGCTTCAACACACAGATCTCGAGTTTCCACATCCAACAAAGAATCTCGATCTCAATCTCATTCCAGATTTTATTGAACAAGTTAAACTTCGACAACAGATGGCGTCAGAAGATCGACTTGCTCACCGAATGATTGTTGAGAACATGAAAGCAAATCCAAGAGTGAACAAAGATGAACTGAAAAAGCAAGTGTTCAGAATGACGTGGAAGCTGAAATCAATTGAAGAGAAACTGATGGATCATTGGATGAAGAATCTATTGATCATTCAAAAGAAAAATGAACAAATGGAAAAGAGAGAAGTGCAGACCTTTGATGGATTTGAAGAATGCATATTACTCGCTGAACCACGTGACAAAGCAGCATTCAATGAATGTCTCATGAATGCACGAAGGAAGTTCAAAAAGAATGAGGTTGAGAAGGTTGAAGACAATGGAAAACCATATCAACTGTACTTCCACAATCATCTGAAAAATGTTGAAGAAATCACAACCTTCATCAAAGCAGTGTTCGACAAAGAGAAAGACCATCCATTCAAGATTAGTATTGACTTTGGAAAGATCATCGAGAGAAAAGACAAAGATGAGACAACTTACAATGACTTCAGACCAGAATTGGAGAACACGTCAAAGAGTTTTCCGACAGTGATCCGAAGTACTGGAGATATTAATGAGTATTCAAAATATGCAATCAATCTGATCAAAGAATCACAAGAGAGAACACTGATGGATACGAAGACAATGTACATAGCATTCCACTCCATTTTGGTTGCAGTCTATCGATTTCCAGTTGCAGGAAAAGCTAACGCAATTCTCACTGAACACATCAAAACGAGAAACGTTCGGTACATCGATTCTGAGTTCAACATTTGTTTCTTTCAAGCACTATCGTTCCTCACTCTTCCTGAAGTTCCTGGAAAGAAGATATCAATTAATATGAGAAACGTTGAAGCAAAAAGATTGTTCGCAGAATCGAAGAATCTGACCCACTTGAAGCCACATCAACTTTCTGAACATTTACGAAAATATCCTGGATTTGATATCGCTTGTGATTTGGAGAAAGAAATGATTAGACACAACATCACAGTTCACATTTATGAATATGATGAAGACAAGAAACGGTACTTCCTAAGTCAATCGTATGTCAACGAAAATGATGATGCTCGTGTTCTTCCCATCCTGATGATTCCACTTACAGCCACTCTCGTTCATGTGATGTTCATTGTTGATCCTGAGAAAATCACTGGATACAAACTCTGTCCTTACTGTCAGTCAAGAGGATTCCAAGTCAAGGATTCTCACTTCAAGACATACTACGAGAAACATCTCAAAGAGTGCAAAGAACTTGATGGAAAACATGTGAAGAAGATCACTCTTGACAAAACACCAAGACCATATGTTCCACATATCCTCAACAATAGAACTTATGAATTTCTGATGGCACATAAGAGACAAGACGAGTTCAAACCAACGCAGTACTACATCACGTACGATTTCAAAACGATGGAAGATCTCATTCTTGAAAATCTATTCTCTGATGACAATACTCAGTTGATTTCTCATCTGAAGCCTCTCTCCGTTGCATCATCAATTAAGACAAAATCAGATGTGAAGTCAATCTATTATGATCTTCGAGATGGAAAGGACTTTGTGAAGCAATGGATCAGAGAACTCTTCAAATACCCTGAGACAGTTCGAGAGGACAACCACTATGAAGATCCAGAAATACCCTCTCAGAATGAAGTCAGTATGATTGGGTTCAACAGTTCCAGATTTGACATAAACCTCATCTTCCGTGATCTCGTTGACAAGGATTGGAAAGTGGTTAGCTTTCTTGGATCCACAACGAAGTATAAACAAGTACTGATCAGACACGAGAAAACCCAACAAGTACTTCGATTCATTGACATGATGTCGTACACAGGACCAATGACATTGGATAATGCAGTCAAAGCCTTCGGAGGAAACACTCTCGCCGAGAGCTCGACGCCTTGCAATGGCAAGACCACACTTCAGAAATCATTCTTTGCCTACGAATCATTTGATTCATCAGACTACGATACAGTGCTGAGCAAACAAGAACCATTCTCCAAATATGAATTCTATTCCAGTCTGAACAATAGTGAAATGTCCGACACCGATTACCAACTTTACCTTCACGATTGGAACAAACAAGGATTCAAGAACCGTTGGGAATACCTGAAATTCTACAACATCAGAGATGTCGAATGCATGATTGCACCACTTGACAATTTGATTGCTCTGAACTTCCAATACAAAGTGGACATGTTGCACAATCTCTCACTGTCAGCGAATGCTTCTGCAATCAAATATGCGTGTGCCTACAAAGACTTTGATATCGATGATGATTTCAATGGAGTGGATCAATCTGGTGAAATAAAAATCACCAAGCAATACTGGAAGTACAAAGTTGCATCGTACATTTATCAAGACCAGAAAGCTCATCGCAGTACTGATAAAAATGTCACTGAAGCAGACTATGATTGGTTTGTTCAACAGTGCAAGAGAGTGTGCTACATCTGCAAGAGTCACTTCTCACAAGCAGTACGACCAACACTGGATAGAATCGACAATGCAAAAGGACATTCAAAAGAGAACGTGAAGATCTGCTGTGCTTACTGCAACACTTACAAGTCAGACCATGATGAACATCTCACACGATTGAGGATTCAACTCAAGAAGTACTGTATCTGGAAATCACTACCAATGACTCTGACACATGAGCAAACATATCACAAACTGAGAGCAGCAGTGACTGGTGGATTATCGAATGTTCAACATCGACAGAACATCAAAGATGTGACACCAATCAACAGGCTTCTGATTTGATCCCAGTGATCCCAGTCGGATCTGATGTCACCAAATACCTACAATACCATTTCGTTTCTTTCATTTCAAA
The DNA here is from genome assembly GCA_033064195.1 of Blattamonas nauphoetae. NCBI lineage: Eukaryota > Preaxostyla > Oxymonadida > Blattamonas > Blattamonas nauphoetae. Next base: position 3,744 of record JARBJD010000644.1, on the reverse strand, counting down.
AAAGTCTTCTTATATATGATATTTGAATGGAAAAAAGAGTAAAAAGGAAAATGGTCACTTCATAGATGATGAAAATGCGAACTTTGGGTTCTGATGATTTCGTCAGTTCTTACTCAAAAATCACAAAAACAAATCGCAAATGCGTTAGTATGCGTAATTTGATGGGATTTACTCACTGATTTTAGTCAATGAAGGGAATACATCGAAAATAGAAATGTTGGTGAATTTGATCGTGTGTGTTTTTGGGAAATAAGAGCTAACTGAACGATAGAAGAGTAATATGTGAAAACAAGAAGTGAATTGAACATCATAGATGAAGTGATAATGTGAAAATCTCAAAGAAAAAGAGTTGAGATTTGATCTCAGTTAAAATTTGGGGACTGACATCAATTGATGTCAGTTTTACCTGTTTTGATGCCACCACTCAGATGCCTGCCAATCAATCACTTCACATACGAAGACGGAAAAGTCAAATCAATAGATACTGAACACATCATGACTCATGTCTGTGGTGTTGATTTCAATTCACTATATCCAAGTGCTTTCTCATCAATCAAGAACAAGAACAATCCATACACGAAACACAGAATGTACATGCCAGGAAGATGCTTGTTCACGGCAACAGGAGATAAAGAATGTCGGGAGATCATCGAGAACAAGAATCAGAAGACATTGTTCGTTGCAGAATTGAAGGGACATATCGATGAAAAGTACATAAATGACTTCATTAACTTCCCACCAATCTTCAGAAACATTGTGGTCAATACGACAGAAGAGAACATTGGAGAGAAGACATACTCGTTGATGAAGAAGCATGGATTGAAGACTGATGACAAACAACGGAAATTAACTCAGCTCTTGAGCACACACGATCAGTATATGTTCTTTTCGACATACTATCTGTGGTTCCTCATCGACTACTGCCACTTCAATATTGATGATGTAAAGAGTGTGATGGTATTCTCGAGACATGCTGGATTTGAACCATTCGTGACCTCATTCATGAATGATCGAATAGAAGCAATGAAGGTTGGAAACAAGGGAAAGGAACAATTCTGTAAGACCAACTTGAATGGAAGTTACGGATACGATGGAATGAACACTGAGAAGTACAACTCAATCACAATCTGCAATGAGAAGAGAACATACTTGAAACAGATGATGAAAGGATTCGTGGCGACCAGAGAGATCAATGAGGACAATTACATTGTGATTGAAGACAGAGAGAAAGCATCATGCAAAACATGTTTGCAAGAAGCAGTATTCACACTCGACAATGCCAAGTTCTGGTATCTGAATTTCATCTACAACTTCATGTACAAATGCCTAGACATGAACAAGATTCACTTTTGTGAGGGAGATACTGACTCTGCATACTGGGCTATTAGTGGAGATCCGAATGCTGGAATTCATCAACAATTTGAACACGTGATTGCTGACAAAGAATTCTATGATGCCCACAAATACGAATGGTTTCCCAATCCTGAAAAAGGAGTTGATGATGAGAAGAAGCTGTTGGGATTAGCAATTGAAAAGGAAGGTGAACAGATGATCTGCCTTGCACCCAAGTGTTACTCTCTCGATGAGAAATGCAAAATCAAAGGAGTGTCTCTGAAGAAAACAAACATCACGAGTGACGATTATGTGAAGTGCCTAAACGGAGAGAAAACTGTGACAACCACATTGAACTTCACCGTAAAACGGTTCAAGCATCAGAATGATGCGTTCCAGACAAGAAGAATCGTGAGCGAAGAGAATATAAATGGATTTGAGATTGCGAAAATACAACAACAGAAACTCAGTCTCAGTGGAATCCATCTGAAGGCAATTGTACTTGAAAATGAATCGTGTCATCCATTCATTCATGGACTGAAAGCTACTGATTATAATATTGAATAAACACAAACTTTATTTTTGAATAAATGAACACACGACAAATCAAAGCATTAGTGAATAGGTTACTGAATTGCACACAACACTCTAAAGAGAAAATATTCAATGTCAAGTTCAATAGAACCAACACTTTACCAGTATATGATGTCTATGATTCACATGGAGAATATGTAGCAAACGACGAAACATATTTCGAGGATTGGTTCAATGGTGGATTACCTCCTAATTTAACTATTTCAGATGGAACAAAAGTAGTCTCACAGTTTCTTTTTGAATTCTTGGGAAAACGTTTTAGTGATTGGAGATGTGAAAAAGCATACAAGATGTAAAAAGAATATCATCGAAAGTACAATCAACAAGTGACACCAATTCTCTCACCAAGAGTTCGAAGCCCTGCAGAGGCAAGACCAATACCCATTCCAGTGCAAAGACCAATAGCAATAGAACCACCTGAATATCTAATTATTCCTGGACTGAAGAGAAACTTGAAATCAATGGGGTTTGAACATGAATATCCAATGAAGGAGAGGAAGTTCGAAGAGGATGATGAGGATGATGATGATGATGATGATGATGATGATGATGATGATGATGATGATGATGATGATGATGAAGATGATGATGACATTATACCAATTTCACAGATGCAGGATCCAATAGAGAGAAATCCCTTCTTCACACCAACCGTGTTCAACCACCCAGTGAGGGAGATCAGACAGAATGAACCGACGACACAGCAAGTTCTCAATAAATTGGCACATATGAAAGGAATGTTCGACCATCAACAGAGAAATGATTCAGAAGATGAACAAATCAAAGCTGAGAACTCAATAATGAATAATCTAAAGCACATGGAACACTTCATTACTTCACACATTCTGGATGCAAATAAGATGAACAGAGACACATTTATTCGAGCCTCGATTCACAAAACTATTGCGAACGATGATCTTAACTTCATTCTGACTCACACTAAACAAATCCCATTCGGAGGAAGGTCATTTCAGGATTGGTATGAGGAATACGATCACAGATGGTGTGTAGCACATCCCAGGACAATTCAGAGAGAGAAAGGAAGTGACAGAATGAGAATTGATCCACCAATGATTCCTAAAACAACGGAGACAATTGTGTATCCATTTCGATCAAAAATGCAGTTCATGTCCAAAGCAATAACTGGTGATCCACAGAAGACATCTGACAGAAAGGTTCCTCAGAATTGTGATAGACCATACTTTTCTCCCAAGTTCGGATCCTGGGAAATTGATCTCGTTTTTATCCAATCACCAACTTCGAAAACAGTACTGCAGATCTATCTCTTCGCAATTAACATCAACACTAAATACCTGGTTGTGATTCCTGTTCTGGAGAAATCATGGAGCAAAGTCAAGACTGCAATCAATGACCTGATTAATCATCGTGGAGTTCAGGTGAATAACATTCGTGGTGATGGAGAAGCTGCTTGGACAAGTGGAGAAGCATCAGAGTTTTTCAAGGATCAGAATGCTACGTTCGCCACCACACAATGATTGTCGATCGAGTGATAAGAACAGTCAGAGATGGATTCCAAGACAATGCGACACAAATGGCACATCATTCATTGATGAATCAGATGGTGGAATACTACAACATGACTCCTCATCGAGCGTACTGGAACAAGTTCACTCCACAGCAAGCACAAAACAATCGAGAGATTGAAGCACTGTATATCTCCAGTTGTGAAGAACAATTGAAGAACATTCAAAGACAGCAGACAGCACAGATGCTATGGAAATACAAACCAGGAAACATTCTGTTGATTCACCTTGATCTGACAAGACTGTTGCTAAGTTTCAGAAGAAGCGAAGACAG
>JARBJD010000643.1:0-26658 GCA_033064195.1 Blattamonas nauphoetae | reverse complement strand
GATCGTTTTGCGTAATAGTGGTGTCATCAATTCAAAATTCCAATAAATCAGTGCTTTTTCTGGAATAAATCACTTTTAGTCAAACGAAGAAAAACACTAATTGATGACATGGAAACAATTGGTGACGCCACTATTAGGTGGAGATGTTAGAATTATCGTGTCGGCAAATGTCACGCGAACGTCTCACGCGTCAACAAGTTGAAAACAACCTGAATTGAGCGGAGTTCCGTCGAATGATGAACTTTCATTTCTTTCAGGAGATTCGGGAGACCGAAAGGAGACTAGTTCCGTATACCATTCCTTGACTTCACTCTCATCCTGAACTTTCACAATTTCGATGGAGAGGGATCCATTTTTCTGATGAATCGAATATGAAGAACTAGCAAACAACCATCTTCCATTGATGTGGAAACAATGGGCGGTCACAATCAGCCCAAATGAGAAACAAACAAAATTGTTTACTAAATTTGTCTTTTCACAGAAAAATGATCAAATCGATCGCAACAGAGGACTTATTATGACACAGGGTTGCTTTTTCAAGTGGGGGCGGTTGGTAGACAAAAGAATGGGGCTTGAAACCTACCGTTCCAGAAAAACCCCACGTGGAAGAAAAACTGGAGGTAACGAGAGGTTAAAAATAACTACTGAAGTGGAAACTTATGAAGAGGATTTACAGAACCGCGTGTACAGTTGTGAAACAGTTATGTTCAAGCAAGCTCCACTGTTGTGTGACAGGGCAACAACTAACCAACGCCCACCAAAATTGAGTGTTGAAAGAAATGTGGATACTCCACCAGATCTTTTCTTTTGATTCAACATCATCCACAAATTGTGAAGGCTATACACTTTTCCATGTTGGAGGGATTCACTCAAATGGATAATCTATTTCGATTGTGTATGCTTTTGTGAATAGTGAGTAAGGAGGAGCAGTTGTCCGGACAGGTGAGGCGCTGTCCGTCCTCGGACAGCGCCTAATTAGGAGGTCACAGCTCGTAAGTTTTGAAAAGGGTGGATCGAACGAAGTTATTGAAAAGACTGTGAAGTGGATTGATACATCATGTAACAAGATCAAATGGATCTGTTACCTTGATTGCAGGTGAAATGTGAGAGATACTTTCATTCTCTAACAGTTAATCTTGATCGATCGAACTCATTGGCAATGGAGGATAAATATAGGGCAGAAAGGGCTGATGTTTCCGCCTGGAAAAGCTCAATCGAAAGAGTCGTTGGTGGAGGAGAGTAGGTGACAAGTGAGGGTGATGAGTGGATGTGACAAGTGAGAGTGAGGAGTGGATGTGACGAGTGAGGGTGATGAGTGGATGTGACGAGTGAGAGTGAGGAGTGGATGTGACGAGTGAGGGTGATGAGTGGATCTGACGAATGAGGGTGATGAATGGATGTGAGGATGGCGGATGCAATTTTATCCTATATGCTATGGAAAATTAGGAAGTCAGCTAGAAGTGTGTAGACAATGAGTGATGAATGTCTTGAGACACAAACCAACGACTAGGAGAATCAATGTAATCACAACGCGGATGGAGAACGATGTTGTGTTGAAGCTCGACATCGTATGAATTTGGTGGAGCAGTTCCTGTTGCTGTGGGGTCAAGTCACTTCGACCTTTCTTTAACACCTTCTCCTCTGCCTCCGCCTTCTTCTTTCTTCTGCTTCTATCTTCACTTTTATGACTTCGTCTCTTCCTTCTCATCATCATCTTCATCATTCTTGTTCTTCCCCGTCATTTCGGCAATTTGTTGGAGCGACATCCCCTGCATCTGCATCATCGTAATCTTCTGAGGATTCATTCCTTGTGAAATCAGCTCCATCTTCAGCTTCTCCTCCTCATTCTCCTCTCCTTGAGTCGATCCCAACTCCATCTCGTTTTCGTTGAATCCAGCCTTGTCATTCGTTCATTGTGTTCATGTGCGATTGAGCTGTCGGAATCCCAAAGTGTGTCGACACGACTGTGTCGCCATCAATTCCTCCATCTGTATTGTCCAGCCTTTGCTTCAGACGCAACACATCATCTTTCCGCCCAATGGAGATCTGGAAGGAGATTTCTCTTCGCTCCTTCTTGAGTGAAGAGACGGTCTGAATGTATTGAGTAAGGAGAACAGTCATTGGTATGATGATGGACGCAATACCCACAATGATCGAAGCGTACTGAATCATCAACGATTGTGCCTCTGAATTGGTTGTGATCACATAATACAGGAGAGGCGGGACACCAGGCCATTAACTCCTGTTGGACACGTTCTAACTGACGTCCAATGGTACGGAAAGAGCCGGAATAACAATGGAGATGAATACTGATGGTATGAGTTGTCTTATCTCATCTCTTTCAGTCCTTAACAGGTTGCGGTTTGATTGGGATATCCACGCCACACTAATGAAGAGAATGAGATCGATAAAGTGTAAAAACAATGGAGATACACACTGATGATGTGATTTTTCAAACATCATTCCATTATGATGTCATACATTGTGAGGAGAAACGGCTTTGAAAGCTGTACTGATTTCCATGAATTTGGATTCACTTGAGACAAGAATGATGTGAAGCAGGACAATAGAATGCTTGAATCGACAAGTGAATTCAAATTGCGATTTAAGAGGTTCTGAGAGAAAATGGAAGACGAAGACAAATTAAGATGGGAGGACGATCCGGACATGTCCAGGACTGGACACTTTTGTCCGTTTTCAACTGATCACTATTGGATTGTGAAGAAATTTAAACAATTCATTTTTTCAACAAATGAGCGGATGTCCAAGATTGGACATGCTTGGACATTTCACCAATTTATGGGATTTTGTCCGAATTCTCTAATACACGTTTTCATTTTTGAAAGACGAAATATGAATAAATTCAACATTTTGGGTGATTTAATGAAAGAATTTGGAGGATTGAACATTGATTTATGCCAGAGGAATCACTTCTGTTTCGACTTGGACAGGGTCTCTGTCCGATGTCCGATGAGAAGGAGGTTTTGTCCGTCCGTTGCTCATCCTTAATAGTGAGGACTACACCATAACAGATTGGTTTCTCGATGACCTCCGTATCTGTATTCCAGCTCTCGTAAACACAACTATCGTCATGAGGGATGAAGCTCCACAATGATACGGACCGATCGAAAACCCTCAGATTTCACCCAAAACGTTGAGAGCTCACCTCACAATACCCACTTTTCCCTGACAAATTAATCGTTTGGACAATATATCAGCAACCTGTGAATCGATTTTGATGTAATTTTTCACAGAAACGCTTTTCGTGAAACACACATTTTGAGAAAAAAGTCAGAAAAACCCTGGGTATATGGGAAAATTGAAAGGAACTCATTTTTTCGACGAACAATTGGGTCAATATTTTGAGATCAGGGTATGCCCAAAAAAACCCTCAAATCCAAAGAACTCAAATGTCCAGAAAAAGTGAAAGATAATGTGAAGGGAGTCCATCCTCTGATTTTGGTTTGCGCGTTTGCCTGTGGAAGGAGGTGGAGATGAAACTTTATGAGTTGATCAACCAGACAAAATTGATTAATGGGGAACAGTAAAAATACAGTTGATTCACTTTCTACTATTATTTCTCAAGTGTCACTGATTTAATTAGAAAATTGATCGAGAAAACAAAGTATTATGATAAATGGAGAGATAAAAGTGTGTTTTCCATCTCTTTCTTAAGACTTGTTCATCCATGGTATTCAGGACCATGTGAGTGATGTGTCCAATTTTCAAAGGATTATCGATGATCCTGTTCCGTTAAGAGAACCTTGGCCAGCTCAGAGATGGAAACAACGATCAGGATCACGGTTGAGATGTTCTCTACTTTGTCCTGATCAGCTTCGTCTGTTTCCCTCATCAATGCAATCTTTGATAAAAAGAGTCTGAGGACAAGATATGAATGGAGAGACAACAAAACATACCATCTGTGAACATGATCGCGATTTCCGATTGTGTAAATCAGAATCTGGGCGAAGAAACAAGACACCAATGAACAGCTCGTTTAATATTCGAAGGAGTCTATAATCAAAGTAATAAATGAAGGATCAATCAGTCAGACCATATTGTCATTGGTTTCGTCGTCGAGTCAAGCAGCAGTCAGGTTCCATCGATTGATGAAGCTGAAACGAAGATAGATGAATGATTAAATGACGAAGAACAAACACAGACAGGTTAGGGAAGGCTGTGACATTCAAGCTTTGTCAGACGAAGTGTGTTTGATCAAAGCGAATAATGCTCAATTGTCCAATCCCTTTATTTCCTTCTGATTAGATGAGGAGAACGACGTGAGGGAGCAGGAAGTGATTGTGTTCTCCAGCTGGATGGAGAGTGATCAGAGACCGAGTTGGAGACGCGACGGATCTTCGAACGAGAGCGATGAGAGAATGAGTTTTCCATTTTCGATTTCGAACTTTCCCCTGCCAACACGCAGATTGATCGTTGCCCTGTTTCTCCCACAATCGAGAGTGTGATTGAGCTCGAGTGATCCTTTCGTCCTTCTTCGTCTCGTCGAACACGCAACTCCAAACCGCAACGAAATAAATAAGCAACGACGAATCAACAGAAGTCGATGAATCGAATCCCCAAAACTTGTTCTCATCTGTCTCGGAGTTGATCTGCGGAGAGTGGGACGGAACAATCTGTGTGGCGAAGGAAGAGCCTGAGATGAAGACGAGTGTTCCAGTTGGTGCCTTGTTGGACGATGGTTCGGTGAACGAGATTCCACTGAAATGCAAATCCCAACTGTTCTACTGACTGTTGCTTGAAAGAGTCAGCGAGATGAGACGAGTGGAGGACGATGTACAGCAAGCGATTGTTGTTTGGACGAGTCTAGTGGAGTTGGAGAATTGGTGCCGAATGAGCAAGACATGGGTTGGAGTGAGCTGGCTGATACAGAAGCAAACGGAGAAGTACGTTCACCTGCTTCAAATGCAAACGCGATGGCGTCCATGATGAGATGTTTGTTCGTCGAAACAGAAAGACCTCCCGAACAATTGATCGTGACTTCCTGCTTCTCACTCATCGATTGGATTGTCTGTTCGGCGAAGGCTGGTGCCATCACACTTTGATTCTGTCTGCGATGTTCAGAAGACCGGTAGATTTCGTCGCTTTGAGCGAGGCAAAGCCTGTTTCCAGTGTCCGACAAGGAAGCTGCGGGAGTCAACAATTCGGATGGTCTTCCATTCGCATCGACATCCAACGTCGCCTCTTACGCGGAGTGCGGGAACCAAAAGAAGAGGAGACTCTCGGCGTTCTTTCCATCAACTTTCCCAATAAACCGTTTCTTCTCTTCGTCTGTGAAGAGGCGGCTTGGAAGAGGCTCCATTGTTGTTTTGAGGAGGACGAAGGATGGCAACTGGGCTGTCGACGAGATGTCGACTGATTCAACGAAGATAAGTGAACCAGCTGGGTTTGAAGTGACGGACAAGAAGAGCGAGGTAGTGTCTGATGAAAGGGACGAGCCGAGTCTGAGAACGATGGCTGAGCCGAGTGAAGGCACGTCTCGCTGAGACTGGTCATAGTTGGCGTCCCGATGTCGCATGCGGTCAGCGAGAAAGTTCCTTTGGAGACGTGGAAAAGACTTGAAATGAGACTGGAAGGATCGAGCGAGAACATCAACGAGACGAAGGAGAGTGTGTGGCCGATCTTGTTCATCGTCACAGTTCCTGCCGAAGATTGAGCAACTGTCTGTTTTCTGGAGGACGATGATAATGTTACTGTTGTAGTCACTTCGAGAGGAGACGACAAGTTAACCAGTCCAGCAATGTCGATGTGTGTTGAGAGTGAATGCGAGAGCGCTGACGAGAGGGCCGAGTTAAGAGTTGAACAGCGGAGTCGGTCTGTCCCACATTCTTGATGTTCGCTCTCTTCATCAGCAGTGGTATGCCCAGCCACCATCGTTCTCTCTGATGCTGATGTTCCAAGCGAAGAGATGGTTGGTGTTGGACAAGACATAGACAATCACATTCCTTTCCACCTTCGGCCTCAGATTGGGCGTCTCGTTCGCCCAGACTGTCACTCCCACTGGCACGACAGGCGCGTACATTGCAGTTGTCGAGATGGGCGTGTGGTGATCGTATGCGAACCCCCGGGAAGGTCAACTCGGGGTACTTTCGAGGATTACTTGTGAATTGTGAAAAGACTGCTGGATGGAGGGAGAGGGGAGGAAGGTGATGGGGTAGAAGAAGAAGGGGTTGTTCTGAAGTTGGTTGTCTGCTTCCAAAAGATGAAGAATGAGAAAAGGAGCGTCAAACCGAATACACCATTGCGAGTGTGACTGTCGGTCGTCTCTGTGACGAGACGAGAAAAGAGATGTGAACGAAATGTTGACCATGACGTACGGTCTGTCTGTGGCGTCTCGGACGTGTGTGAGCAAGTTTCTGAGAAGGACGTGAGGAAAAGGGGGCACACTTCACGGGTCGTTGGATGTGGTCGTATCGCTGGAGAGTGCCCCGTCGAAGAGGGACATCGTGTGGAACGACGAGGAGACAAGCAGATAGTCGTCCAATCTCAGCGGCGTGTCGAGCGGTGTGAGGATGGGTCCAGCTGTTCTGAACGCTTAAGACTGTGGGAGTGGCACAGCTCCGAAACGGTGCATCATTTTGCGGCTATCTCGTCGGCTGAGGACTGCTCAGATCCGGAACGGACTGACAAGCGTGGAGGGAGTCGACGTGAGCGGCGGGTCGGACAGTGTCAGCAGTTGGAGGAGGCGGTTTGAGGTGACCGTCAGAGGGCGAGGTTGGGTCGGCAGAACGGCACTCTCGTCCAAATCGACGGTCACAGTGTCCTCTGATTGGCCCTCCTGCTACTACTCTTCGTCATCTTCCTCCTCTGCTGCCTCCAACTCCCGCGTGGCGTCCCTTTGCTGCTGCGCAAGATCATCTCTCCAATTTGGGAGTTTCTGAGACCACGGGTCGGGTGTGATGTTTCGATCCACTCTCCAGTCGTTATTCTCGTCTCGATCATGATGGTGTTTTTCTGCATCCGCTGGTTGAGGTTGTGATGGAGATGAAGTCGATGTTGTTTCTTCCCAATTCAGTTCGTTGGTTTCATCTTCAGAGCCTTCCGAATCAACCTGCTCCACTGAATCATTCTCGCCAAGTGCGGCTGACCTCTGCGCAATCCGCTGTGTGATGTCCTCGAACATTACAGAAACGAACGAGATGAGCTGTTCCGTTGTGATGGCGAGCAGAGCGTGTCCAGACACAGAAAAGGATGTGAACGACGACGACTTGATGGAGATGGCATGCTCAGTCGACTAGAACGATACGAGAGGCACTTCAAAGAACGCTGGTCCTCTCGACTCGTCTGTTGTATTGAAGTGGCAGTTCTGAAGGGTGATGGGGTGCTTGGTTGATTTGATAGGATGATGGCGGAATTCATCGGAGTCTGAGTAGATCACGCAAACACCGTCCAACTGCAGCGAATGCGCATCGTCCCATCAAAAAGAGAAGATTCGATGAAGACGTCTTTGTTTCCGCTTTTCTCGTCGTCAGTTCAACTGTTGATCCAGACACACAGGTTTGGTCCTTCCAGGGCCTTCTTTCCCTCATATATTGTCGTATTTGATCCTTTCGAGCTGTATCTGATCAATTTTACAATATTTGATGTTCCGTTCTCACAAAGTCTTCCGCGAAGACGTTGTGTGTTGTTTGACAATGAATTATCTCCAATCGCAGAGTTATCAGAGAAGACTACTGAGTTTCACGACGACTTGTAGACGAAAGACTGGAGTAGAGCTAGACAGAACGATGGAAGATGCTCCATCATGTCTCGCTGAGCAGGACGTGTATGTTGACATTGTAACTGAAATACGGGCACCCTCAAGTTCAGCAAATCTCGATAGACTTTGTATATTGCATTTGTGGATCGTGCCGAAGATGGTTAAACTTGATCGATTTGCGGAGAACGATGAAGTTGGTGTGGTGAGGAGAGAAAGCGGGATGGAGAGCGATAGTGACCTGAGAATGCCCTTGTATATGCTCAGTTGAGTAACTATCGATATTTGCAGAGCTAAACATGATTCGTGATTTGACCAAGCCGTATTCTCAATCTAAAAAAACTTCTGTGAGAGATAATGTCAAGTTCCGATTGTGTGATCTTTCTTTGATTCGAGAAAATGGATGAAATGATTGGTCACGTCAATACCTGTGACAAAGGCGATGTTTGAGAAGTGATCAGCATTTAGGAGCGAATTCATTGACACATTATGTGAAGACAGGAAGTTGAGAAGCACATTCGAACGATGATTTGAACCATATCCTTCGCATTGGCAAATAATCAACGGTTATAAGGTCCAGTTCAAGATCGACCCCCTTTTCGTTAATGAATCAGTCACATTTCAATTCAGAGGTGATTCGGTTCAGAATGATTGTACTGCTCGCATTCCAACATTCAATATTTATCCAATGGCCCCACTGACCGGCTTCAAGAAAATTTGATCTGACCCTTTTGATTACAATTGAAAAAAAGAATGGGCTCCAACTCCTCGAGAACTGAAACGCGCACCCAAGTTCGACTCCTCATCAACTTCTAATGTGATTCTCTTTCGCTTTTTCCAGGACATCTGATTTCTTTGGATTTGAGGGGTTTTTTGGTTTTCCCTCATAGATCGTAACGGAAAAAGTTCGAGCGACATTTCGATTTTCAAATATCCTTGTATCCTTCACACATTCACATTGTTTGCATTTCTGAATGGAGATTCCAGACGTTCTGATCTCCAAAGTCGTTCTGTCAATGAGTGTGGTGTGATCAAACCATAATCGTGCGTTTAGGTCAATCTTTTCTGATTGAATCATTTTTTTCGATTTAACTGCTTGTGAAATATATCGTTGTCACGAATGAAGGAGTTTTCAATAATCCAAAAGACAACGTATTCCGGAACTATGTGCACAGGTTCAGAAAAAATGGTTCATGGAACCAATACAGTGAAATGGATTAAAGAGATGAGTCATGCGACTTTGCGATTCTCTCGTTGTTGGACTTGATCACTTCGTAGATTATCTTCACATCCAACGGCACAGGACTTAAGTGGTGGAAAGTGTGGATTGGATTGTGGTGTTGGGGGAGGTGGTGGACGATGTGGTTTGTGGGAATGAAGTTGGAGAGCGCGAACTGAACGAGCTGTCCAAATTGAAGATCCCGTCGCTGCTCAACCCGCTCTTCCCCATCACTCCCATCTACCACTCGCAGCCTCAGCCGCTCTGCCTGAAGTCCCTCACTTCGTTTCTATCATCACTCGGTGCTGTTCACAGATGAGGTTTTGTCGTCGCTGGCTCGGATTCTGCGCTCGCTGCTTGGGACGTTCGACGAGGAGTGGAGGACAATCGAGTCGATTTCCATTTCTCTGTGGACGTTGTTGCTCACAGTGATTGGAGGAGTGAGCTCAGAAGAAACTGACGAGAATGATCGTGTCGACAGGGCAGTTGGAGATGTTTGGAGAATACATCAATCTCTTCTGGATGACGCAGATTAAAGGCGAAGTCCTTCGTATTGTCCAAATACTCGAGCGTCGTGTTCTCGTCGAAATGTGTGTCTTCAAAGAAAATCATGTTTGGCTGATTGAAGTAGAGTGTGCCGCCTCTTTCAGCGGCTGTGTTCTTCCGAAAGATACATCGGTGGAAAGTGTGGTCGGAATAATTCCACGATTGCTAAAACCAACACCGCTCCCAGAAAATGTCTTATCGGAAAACTGGCTGTGAAACCTTGAATGAAGGCAATTGAATCAGCTGCTTGAAATGTCCGAGTTCGCGAGGTTCCATACAGTGATGTGAATTCGGAGTTCGAAATATCTGTGCTCACAGAATGATAAGTGATGATCTGGAGTTCGCTATCGGGAAGAGTGGTAGTGAGTGTATTGGTCGTCATAGGTGTATGCCTCAGTCGAGTTTTCCAGGCTGGGTGAGTCGGTGATGTTTTGATGGTCGGATCATTCGAGTTTCGCACACTGAATTCTGTCGACAATGAGATCCCTGCACTCACCGTTCAATAAAGCCCGTTCTCAACGTCATGCAGTTTAGTTCCCATCAAAATTTGGCTCAGACGATGGCGAGGCTGGTCCAAGGCTGGCTGTCTACACGACGACACGTTCACAAACGAACACAATGCAATAGATGTGGAAAGAGAAGAGAGTGGAGACGGGGTGGATGTTTTCGGTGCAATGCCAGTTTTGGAGAGGACTGCAGTGGACGTGAACGAGCACGACGAGATTGTCATAAGGACGCGGCTTGACGGCGACGCTCCCTTCCGATCCAGTATTTTTAGCAAATGCAGGAATCACATCCGAAGACGAACACATTTCATATCGAACGAATGTCACCGATGTCTCCCCGCGACGTTGCATGTGTGGTGGACCACAATCGGCGATGCCAGCTGGCCCAGTCGGAGAACAGAGTCCGAAAATGACACACAGGATGTCTCCACAATCGCACATCGCGACGGCGAGGACAGTGTCAGAGAGACTGGATGGCCAGGTTTTGCGTTCGTGCAACCAAGTGACTCCACGTCGAAAATCAGAGCGTCAACGAAAGCGTTCAGTTCGTGATTGATGTGCTTGTTCTCGAGTCTGATGATTGGTGGCGAATCATATCCGTGTCTCGGCCTTCTTGATTCCTGCAAGAACCCGATGAGAAAGATCATGACGGATGGCAGGGGAGGAAATGAACTGCCGAAGGTGTTGTGTGCGGATGGGATGCGGCGAAATGCCCTTCTTCTGATAATCTGCCCTCACAAAAGGGGCAATTGTTTCGATGTCCTTCCTCCCTTCCCATCGACACTCTTCGCAACGAACGAGTCCTGCTCGTCCACAGACTCGCTGCGGGGAGTGCGGCGAAGGAATCTGGTCAGCCCGATCGCGATCGTCTAAAGCTTGTCTTCGTCTTGCTTGGCAGCCATCGGGGTGTGTGTCGACTGTTTCCAGTTTTTGACGAGTTCTTCGGTGTTGACCAGAATCAGCTCTGGTTCAGATAAGACAGCGACCGCAGCGACGAGAGCGATAGCGCGTTCTTCAGGGGGGACAACAAAGAGCGACGAAGAGATCGAGTTTTTGAGGAGGTCCGTATGGTTCGGAAAGAAGAGGGGATGTCTCGACTGCGTGTGTGGATGAACAGATACTGGAGTGGGGAGAGACTCTGTCGTCGAGAGAGGGTAGCGTCTAGAGGCAGACCCCATTTTAGCTAGGTGCAGACCCCTGATATCTAGAGGCAGACCCCTTATATCTAGAGGCAGACCCCAGATTGCTAGAGGCAGACCCCATTCTAGCTTGGTGCAGACCCCTCCTGTTTTCCGTTATTATTCACAAATTTTCCACTGTTTTTTACAAATTTTGATGAAAAATCACTTCTTAAGCCGTTTGCTCATGGTGTTTTCCAATAGGATCCTAATTCACCGAAGTCTTCATCAAAACACAAATTCATGGGTTGATCGTCCAAAAACCACTTTTCTTCCTTCCCATCGGAGAACACGGCTTGAAGGTAGTTGTACATGGAGAAAGTTGCTTGTTTCTATGAACTTCAGAAATTTCGTGGCGACGTCGTGAAGATTATTGTATGACATGACATCGATCTGGAGTGGGGATCCATATTCTCTGTGAATTGCCTATGTGCCCGACTTAGCTTCTTTGGTTCATGTCAAATAACAATGGAGCATCGAGGTTGACTCTTTCTGCTTTGTTGCAACCTCTGTTTATTCCTCCAACCCCTCCTGAAAGTAATTCGATCCAATCCAGGCCATTTTCTCAAAAAAGACAATCTTTTGCAGACACCTGGCAATTCTTTGGGTATTGGACCACTCCACTTTAGTCGTTCGATAATTCTGAAGGGAACCCTTTGGATCTACGCTCAGCTTCAACTAGTGGAAGAAAGAGACGAGTATCGACAGGGTCACCTGGAACAGAGACTCTATTCGATGGAGGCACATTATCGCAAGTTGGAACGCCAACACTGCCATTCGATTATCGAGATGTGGAATCAGACAAGTACCAGACTGAAACTCGCTTCTGTCCTCAAGGAAAAGAACTATTCGAAGAAGAATTTACCTTTCAAATTCAAAACTTGCGGAATATGGATGATAAACTCGATGATGATAGCTTCTTTGACCAATTGAAGGCTCTGAATCTGAAACCGATCGAAAAATCCCGACCTGACACCCAGTCGGCTTTTGATGAGTCTCGTCGCGATGTTGTCAAATTCAACATGACTATCAAAGCAACGTACCATCAGAACTTTGTGTTTCACAATGCTAACCTGTGCCAAATCGCCCACCACCAACCAAACCTTCTCGACCACCTCCCATCGCTGCGGATGCATACTCAATATCAACCCGTCCGCTCAACACTCCTTCTAAATCTCCAGTAGGCGGACATATTTCAAGCAAGACTAAGTATAGCACAGCTCCAGTTCTTCCAACATCCAACAATCAGAATACGGTTGTTGCGCATCATCAATCGGATATGCATCGTGTCCTCACTCCATTTCTCCACAGTCCTCACAGTCCTTCCCTATCAGCCACTCACATCCGGTTTCTATACCCACAAAGCATCGACTTCACATCTCTCAAAACAGATCTCTCCACGAGAACTATTCTCATCGAAACAGAAATCAGAGATACAGACAATCTTTCTTCACCTGGTCTTCCTCTCATTTTCAACAATAAGGGCATTGGAAGCAATGAAATGCTGACAGTTCACAAGAGCTGTGTAAGGTACCACGAACAGGGCCACACCTTCGGTGACGAGATCAAAGTGAAACTCCCCCTTTCATACTTCCCCTCCGAAGCCCACTGCAACCCAAACACACTCCACCCCCTCTTCAAGTTCTACCATCTGGAATGCAAAAACGTGAAGGATGGGGAGCCAGTGACTCTCCAGCTCATCGGCCATTGTGTGTACCCCCACAACCTCTTTTCGTCCCACATCGACCTGTCCCAGAAGATGCCTTCGCTGTGCTTCCAGGAGGGACTGGAACACGGATATCTCGCCCACCAGCCCACGAGGGGGCTGCGTCAGATTGATCTCAGTCAGAGCTTGTTCACCACTCGGAACGGCACTTATTTCGCTCCCGACGCGATCTGGAAAGATGGAGTGTCAGATGCGAAGACACTCGCCCTGTCCACACTGACCGACCTCATCTCAATCATCCCGTCAGCCAAGCCCACCCCCAACTCCTCGTCAACTCCTGGCTCGCCATACACTCCCTCTTCCCCAACAACCAAGCACACGAGATGGTCCGCTTCTTCCCAGCAGTGGCCGACACCCTGCTTCTCCCGATTTGTGAGCACAGTGGAGAAAGTGTTCCAAATTGAAGTCACTGAGCTGTCCAACGCGGTGGAGTCCGATCAAGTTTGACTCGTCCCTCCAAATCGCAACCTCGCCGTCGTTCACCAACAACTCCGAACTTGCTCCTGTCCTTCACCAATACATCGACCACTTCTTCGCCAATCCCGTCATGAGCGGTGGAAGGGCTGCGACTCTCAACAGTCAAAACGCTCATCCACAAGTCGCTCCTCGTCCACCTCCGCTCTCTCGACACTCCTTTCACCTCCCCACAACTTGATGTCATCTCGCCAGAAGAAGGCAAAGACACGAAATCACCCACTCTCCTCTCCCTCGTCTCCTCCCACAACCACTCGCTCATTCCAAACGTTCTGTACGAATCCCTCTGCCGCCTCCTCCCGTTTCATCGCCATGCTCCTCTGCAACATCGTCTCCCTCGCTGCTCAACGGTCGTCAGCCTGTGACAAGACGAAGCAGTCACAGTCCAACCTCTCTTTCCTTCCCGCCACTCTCCCTCGCAAAGAGAGACACTCCATCGCCGAGTCTATGTTGGCGTTGCGACTGAACATGTTCTCGAAGGAGAAATGGAAGCCCCACAAATTTCTCCAGCTGATTCAGCGGATCCTCTTCGACTTATTGGACTCCGAGATGCACAAGCTCGGGTTTTCTTTCATCCCGCTGTCACCCCTCCGACAATCGATCCGACTCAACATGTCTGTTGTTGCAGCAGTCAACACGGGTCTCAGGTCCATCTCCGAGATCTCCGAGGGGTGTACGGACCAAACACAACCACATCTTTCGCTTCTCCCTTCGCATCAAAATTGGTCATCAACCCATTTGCTCCCGATGCTGGCAAAGTTGTTCATCCCCACCTCCACGGGCAAATGCTCAAGCGACTGAAACACCAGACTGAAGAAACGAAAAAGGAGAAGCCCGAATCGCTGAAAGAGGAGAAACTGGCGACGAAGAAAGAAGAACGAAAGACACAGACGAAGACCAATCAATCCGAAACGCTAAGTCGTTCATCAAGCAACTCAAGTTCCTGACGAAGCCAATAATCCCAAAGTCTACAAAACACCAGGCAGATGGCTATCTGCAACATTTTGGAGCACTTGTCGTTTCGGATTGTGCACGACTGCAATGAAATCTGGACACATCATCGGAACATAAAAGTCACTTCTCGTCGCCCTCTGGTGCCAACACTCCAGTTTCAATGTCCACAGTCGGGAAGACCCACGAACAATCGCAAGACAAGACACTCAACTCGATCGGAAAGACACTGATCAGGAATCTCAGAACTGTCCTGTTTCAGGAAGACTGTGCGCTTCTGAACTCGACTCTCTGTGTTGTATCTTATTTGTCCTCTCTTTCCTGTTCTCTCTTTCTCAGGCTTCTCCTTTCTGCGAAGTCGCCCACAACTTCGCTGGTCAAATGACCAAACTCCTCAAGCGGTTCGAAGCAATCAACAATCTGCCAGCTGAGTCTCAGTTCCAGCGGGCTCGCTACCTCAGCATCATGATCAGCGAGTGTGTTCTCCCTCTTTGTTCATCTCATTTTTTTCATCTCATTGCTCTCCTTTCCAGGTACGATGCCAATCCCTCCTCCAAGTCATGTGCTACAAGCGTCTTCGCAAGCACCGGGAGAAGACATCGCTCCGAGACACTGCCGCCACTGTCCAACTCTGAAGCATCATGGTAATCTTCGTGATTGTGACTGAAATGATCCGCAGTGGCTTTCTGGACACGCCAATCAACACTCGCGAGCGGAACAACCTTCTCAACGACTGCACCACGTGCGGATGGAGGCAGCTCATCCTCGACATCATCCCCACTGCCACGTTCCTGACGAAGGAGGTGTGTTCCTTTCTTCCTGCTTCATTCTTTCTCAGCGTCTGGCCGACATCTTCACTCGCGACGTCATTTCTGTGATCATCTCAGCCAAGTCGAAGCCGAGTGTCCCGCTCTTCTCCATCCCCTCGCTCATCAGCTCGCTCATCGTCTCAGCCACCCTCTTCTCCAACGGGCCATTCTACGAACTCTCCACTCGCTTGTATCAGCTCGTTCTTCGCCTCTGCGCGTCCATCAACGACACTCGGACCATGTCAACAGTGTAAGCGTCCCTCGTAACCACAACAAAAGACAACCTTTCTGTTTACGGCCCAGACAGGGTCAGGAACCAATACTGGCTGGTTGGACTGCATGGGAAGGGCTTCAGGCAGCTGGACAAGGAGTACATGTGGAAGACCGTCAAATTCGAAGCGCTGGATCGGATGATGAAGCTGCTCCGAGTCGAATACGCCAACCTTGTCTCCCTCGCGAACAAGGAGCGTCCCATCCACGCCTATATCGCCCGTCGGAAGGAGATCCAGAAAAGCCTGGCCTCCAAATCGCAGCCGGCGAAGGAAGACGAGTTGTTCCACCAGCCTCCACTGACTGTGTTCCCCGAAAACGAAATGACCATGTTGGTGCATGGACGCTGGATCGGTTTGTTTGGGATTGTTGTGAAAAGGCTGACTGTGCATTTTCAGCGTACGATCTGCTCTTCGAAGACAACATCCCACAGTACCCAACTGGGGTCAGCAGTGCAAAGATTGACGCAAGACTCGCCGATTTAGGAATCGACTACTACCCCGCCCCAGCAGCTCTGCCGTCAGTGGCTGCGACAGAATACGGGTTCTTTTTGAGGACAGCTCCCCAAACAGGCAGTGGAACGAAAGGATTCACCAGTCGTCTCTCTTCGTTCATTCAGACCGTGGAATTTCCAATCGTCGTGTCTTGGATGACCACTGCGATTCAATCAACCACATCTCCGGCCCAGACAGTTTCTGGATCAGCCCAGCTCGTGTGGCATTTCTTTACGTTGGATTGCTCAGGAGCTGACAATGAAGAATGTGACCCTCAGACAGTTCTCGATCAGTGGAAAGAGCTTCATTGCTCTGAGCGGGCCTGCTCAGCCTCATTGACGAGCCTGACAGTGCAAGGCATCACTCAAAAAGGAGAGTCTGGAAATGGAGCCTTTGCTCGCCTCTTAGACGCTTCCTCCATTTCTGTCTCCTCGTCGACCTTCGCTGGGGTGACAAGTGTGGGCGACGGAGGAGTGTTCTTCTCGACATCGTCTGGCTCAATCTCACTCTCGTCCTGCTCGTTCACATCGTGCAGCTGTGGCAGTGGTCACCAAGGAAAGTGGGTGTTTGTTAAAGCCCACTCTTTGGGAACGTTGCTGGATCCAGACAATTGGGCATCAACGACCGCCTCTCTCGCATCACATGCGAACGATTCGCTGCTGATGGGGAGGATTTGGCCGAAGCCGAAGGGAGCACGTTCAGATCGATCTCTCTGCTCTTCTATCTGATTGACTTCAAAGCTGCCACGATCACGACTGGAGATGGGAAAGACGCAAAAGGATGTGGACAGTCGGGATTTCACTGCTCTTCGATTGATGAGGCGTGGTCTCATCTGAAAGATTCCCTCGCATTCTCGTCATCTCCACGCAGTCGCAATTGAGCCGTTCGCTGGAAGTGAGTGAAACCACAGTCGAACTGAAACCGAAGTCAACCACTGGCACGATCAGAATTGGAAAGACCGGATCATTTGTTGTCTCGGTCCACTCGCTCAGCCCGACCAGTCTCTCGCTTGTTCCTGCTGTCTCTTCAGAAGCACGCGATTCGTCGTTGTTCTCGGTTGTTGGAGGATCGCTGGCCGTCAAATCGTGCTCGTTCGTTGATTTCTCTCTCTCGTCGCACGCTCTGATCCATCACACTGGATCGACCCTGAAGATGGATGATGTTGCATTTGAATCGATTGTTCGTTCGGATGGTTCGGGAAGTGTGGTTGTGTCCGAAATGGTGTCTGGAATGAAGTTGGACTTGAATGATGTTCGTCTGATTGATGTCTCGTCGTCGAATGGAAAGTTTGATGGGATTTTTGTGCAATTTGGATCGAAAAGTTCTCCTCGTGCCTCCCCTGAATTCAACTTGACGAATCTTCACTTTTCGGCGACCTCGTCTGCATCTCTCTCCACTTCAAACACTGACGAGACCGCGCCGTGTTTCTTGTGGATTGAAGGAGCGAATCTGGGTTCGATCTTAACTGAAGGCGATGCTAGGTTTTAAGGATCAACTCTCGACGATGTTCTGGATTGTTGGTCTCGACGCAGTTGGGATCTCATCGCCGCACTGTGGTTTCTTCGCTGTTTGGTGTCCGACGCTTCGGAATGCAATCGCTCGTCTTGCTTCAGCTGAGAGCACAACAGTTCAAGTGCAGACGTCCATCGTTCTCTCGGAATCAGTCTCATTTTCGTTGATGAAAACGTTGTGTGGTGTGAATTCTAACTCGACTGTGACAATCGAATCAGGTTGCTCGTTTGCTGTTGCTGAATCATTGCCTGATGTGGTCGTCACAATATCTTCACTCTGCTTCCTTCTCCCACAGTCCATCACATCTGATAAATTATTCGCCGTCACTGGAGGGTCACTCCAAGTCACGTCCTGCTCCTTCTCTCCTAAAGGCGAATATCCTTTCTCGTTCCAACTGATTTGTGGTTCAGCTCACCAAGTGACACTGGAATCGACGAATGTCTCGTCAGCGTCTCTCTCGTCTGTTGCTCTGATTTCGACGAGCTGTTCAGTTTCGATGTCGAATTGCCGCTTCTCGTCGATTGTTGTGTTGGAGGGTCATGGAAGTGTTCTGCGTGCTGATGCGAGCAACACAGCTCGTGTTTCAGTGTTGAACACAGTTTTGTCGGGATGTTCGAGCTCGGGTGTCGGGAGTGCGATTCTTTTGTCGAAACTGAATGGGGGATCGTTCTCATCGACCGATTGGGATGGGATGTTCAATCTGTCGAGCACAATGGGTGAAGTTTTGGTGTTTGATGCGTCTCTCCGAGCATCAAAGTCCAACTCATCTTCGCTGCTGTACGAGTTCCATCCTCACGTTGCTGGAAACCCAATTTAATGTCGACTGGATTCTGGGACCACTCGGATTGTGGACTGGAGGAACTCCCCTGTGCGTCATTGGCTCATGCGTTGTCGTCCGTTGCTTCTGTGGCTGAGATGTGTTGTTCAAAATGGATTGATCAACCCATGAATTTGTGTTTTGGTGAAGACTTCGGTGAATTAGGATCTTATTGGAAAACACCATGAGCAAACGGCTTAAGAAGTGATTTTTCATCAAAATTTGTAAAAAACAGTGGAAAATTTGTGAATAATAACGGAAAACAGGAGGGGTCTGCACCAAGCTAGAATGGGGTCTGCCTCTAGCAATCTGGGGTCTGCGCCTAGTCAAAGGGGGTCTGTGTCTAGCAATCGGGGGTCTGCCTCTAGCTAAAATGGGGTCTGCCTCTAGACGCTACCTCGAGAGAGACGTTTTGTTGGGAGAATCGTGAGAAATGATGGAGACAGTCATCGACGTGCTTTGTTCCTTATTGTTGGGAGATTCGTGATAGCCATTCGGTTTTTCTTGTTTTTATTGTATTTCGGGTGATGCTGACCTGAATTCCAGTAATTGACGTGCTCGTCCGTGAGTCACCGCGCGATGGAAATGATGCAACAAGTCTTCCAAACTACAGTTGAACCAACCGATATATCCTTAATAATGGCCGTCCAAACGAAGAGCCAGGTCCCACAAACTTGTAATAAACACATTTTTCAACATCCGAATATATCGGACGAGATCCTCCCGAATCTAAATCGAGTGGCAAACTGGCGGCAGCCCTGTCTGCTTCGTCGAGTATCTTCTGATCATGCGACTGGCAATGTAGGTGTACGCGTTCAAAGTGAAGAGCTTGATTGGTAGAATCGGTGGGCGGAGAGACAGGGCCCGAGTCTTTGTGAATAAGAATCTAGCCTTCGCAAATTTATCCATCTCTGCGCGGAAACTTTGTCCTCAGAAGTGTGATTCCGTGGAAGAGAGGTCAGGATAAACTCAAGAAGGGAAGAGTTCAGAGCGTTGTCTGACACATGGTGGTTCAGAAAAGTGGTGAAGACGAGGAAGAATGGATTTGTTGTGGTGAATGAGGAATCGTCAAGGAGAGCATGCTGGAGGAACAACGAAAGGTAGCATTGGTCTTGCAAAGAAAGAGGTGGATGAGAGTCCAATCCCGAAATGGACGGAAGTGTCATGTTTGGCGTATTTTTTAAGGAAAGAAGAATGTCAAGCATGTGCTGGACGAATGGAGTGTCGTCCGAAGGAAGTAGAGGGCGGGTAAACCCGAGTTGGAGAAGAAAGAGAAAACTTGCTGATAGTGGTCGGACAAACCCGTGAGAGCGGATAAACCCGTTAACCATTCCACATGAGCATAGCAGTCCCCCCTCTTCACTAAAATTATCCTTCCACTTCCCGTTCATTACTCTTTTTATTTTTTTTAAAACAGGAGTCACTGTTGAAAGAATGATTGTGAAATGGAATGAGAAAAATGTAAGTCGAAATGTGCTCGGAACTTAGCCAATATCTTCCCAGGCGTCCAAGGGATGGTACATTGAGATACGACCTCTTTGTACTCAGCATCACATACAGGGTGTCGTGGCTGGTCATTCATCGATTTGAACTGACCCATTGACCTCGATCAAACATCTGAACAGGGGACAAATCATTTCAGAATTCGAACAATAACTTTCTTTCAAGCACAACATATCAGTCGTCATAATAAAAGTTTCAATGTGAAGTGGGGTATGTTGGGAACGGGTTTATCCGACTTAACGGGTTTATCCGGGTACTATGACAACTTTTGACGACCAAATGGTACGCTGTTCACGGAGTTGCTGGAGGGGGACAGACAAAAGTGAGAGTGTTGGCACCAATTCCTTTTCCATCTCCATATCACTTGCTCGGTGTTTCAACGAGTTTAGACAATGGTGGCAGTTGTTGCTTGGAAGCAGGGGGATCAGATCAAGCGAGAAAACTTCGTTGGAAGAAGAGGGAAGACCGGTGAGTGAGAGTGCCAGGGCTTCTTGGATGGTATGCTCATCGGAAGAAGGGACACGAGTGAGTTGGCTTGGATTGAATTCACCGATGGGGTACCTGATCGAAATTGATATAGGCTTTCAGGCTGGCTTGTTGATGGGGAGGATTACTCACGAAACAATTCGGTGACGAACCAGTGTCTGGGATCTATCGTGAAGGAGAACAACCAAAACAGAAAAGTCCAATTCTTGATATGAAAGAACACATTCAGCCAGCGATGATGGAAGACGATCAAACTTCGAGATGGTAATGGAAAATGCAAGTGATATCGTGAAAAGTCGTGTTGTTATTTGAGAGAAAGATCTCAGGGGGCAGATCCATCCACCATGGCTCCCACGCAAACATTCGCTTCTCCGACGTGCTCAGTTGGAATAAGAGAGTGTGTTTATTGTGATTGAGTTTAGCGACTGGGGGATGCGAGCCAGCTGATTAGGAAGCACCGGAAAGAGAACTGCATCCTCGTTGAATCGGTATGTCTCTGATATCGTCACTCTCTTCAGCGAATTTTGGATATCATCACACACATTTCTTTAACATTGCGAGAACTGCACAAGCAGATAAGTGTTCATCGCGACATCAAATCGGAAATCGTGGATTTAACGAGCCCTGGAGTGGCGAAACTTGGTATGGAAGGTTCTTTCTTTCAATATGGGGTGTGTGTCTAGGTGACTGGTGAGTCGCAGAATCTACGGCATTCGTTCGAAATGGCAAGCTCGAAAAGCGACATCTGGTCGTTGGGAGTTCTGTGGCGAAACCGCAGTGCTTCTTCCCTAACACAGAAACTGACGAATACCCAACATTGTTCTGTATCGCCTTCTCCACCTTAGCGGCGCTGCCGGTTCTGCTCAAGTCGTCACCGGACCTCATTTCGTATGATCAGTTCGCACACATCTTAAACGCGATTCTTGTTCCTCTGCCTTGCCCTCTGCTCCTGACGACATATCAAGCAGAAGCTCTTCTTGTGATTATGTGCATCCAGGAACTTACGTGGCGAAGGACAAAAGTGGTGGGAAGACAAATTCGGAAACAGTTGTACGTTGAGTTCGAATACGCGAAGGCAATTGAGAAGATTGCAGAATTCGTCACACTCAATCGTTCACAGCTGCTGAACGAGCATTCATCGCTGGCTTTAGTGATGATCTCGAAGGACAAGCCGCCAGGTGTGTCACTTGTCTCATTTGAGCGTGTTTTAGGTGAAATGCAGATGTCCAGCGAACCTGAGCCGATATTGGACACGTATTAAGCACCTCTTGTGCAAATGAAGCATCCCGGCGACTATTTGTTGTTTCTCTCGTCGAATGTGGGTACAACATTGATTGCACTTATGAGAAGCGACTTGGCGGAATTAAGGTCGATATCAACATTCATTCTGCTTGATGATGCACATTTGAACAAAACAAGTGACGAAACTTGGGGAATTCGATGATGAGACTGCGCCGTCGAATCGGACAAATCTGTTGTTGTGCGGGTTTCTGAAGACCGTGATTCCACAGATTATGGACTAGGGAATAATTTGAAGAGGTGTGTGTGAACAATTTGGAGTTTTTTGATTTTTCTTTCCATTCGCATATTTATCTTTGTTATTTGCTTTGCACTCATTTTTCCTTCATCCATCCAGTTCTCACAGCAAGCTCTCCTCACCGCCCTCTTCAACCTCCCTGCACCTGTACCGCCTCCCGCCCTTCATCGTTCGTGTTCGTGATTGCGTCACACGAGCACGCTCACTCCAACAAACAATCATCCCTCATCACACCATCCTTCCCCTCCCTCGAACCTCTCCGCATTTCCACCTACTCATTCAAATCCACTCTCCTCGCACCACTTCAGGCCCCTCGCTTCCAACTAGCCTCCACCACAGACTAGTGGTGTGCAGTCAAAGGGAGAGGTTCTAATCAAGCGAACTCCATTCTTATTTGTTGACCAAACACCACTCCTGCTCATCCTCACACACCCCAAACCTCACCACGCCGTTTCTGTCACTGTGACTCAGTCAGGCTTTTCAATTCAATTCGTCTCCCAAGATTCACAATATCAGACGAAACACACTCAACAATCACGTTTACATTGCTTGGTAAATACCTCTCGCCGATTTCACCACTGTTGGTGTTCTAACCCTAACAACTTTTCGTTTTTATCCAAGACAATCTCTCGCCTGACATTTTTATCCATCTTTTCATTATTTCGAGATGAACATTCAGAAAAAGCAAGAATTGAAGAGAAATCGACGAAAATTTGAAAGAAAAAGAATGGCCAAAAAGTCATGTACGGTGAAGAGAAACTGATTCAGATGGAACAAAAAACGACTCTGTGCTGTTATAATGACATTCACACCGTTGAAAGACAGTTGAGAGGACTTGTTGGAGCTGGGAAATCAGATCATGAACATGGTAAGTGTGCTTCGCCATCGAAGTTGATGAGAGAGGGGGGCAGGAGACACGAGAGAGAGAGAAACGAAAAAATGATGGTAAGCACGATAATAGCATGTCAAGGTGTCAATTAGAACGAGTTGGATGACGATGAATGAGGATGCAGAAGCATCCCAAATTTGGTGAATAGAAATTAAAAATTGACAAAACCCCGATGTCACAGCGAGAGTGAATTCCGTTGAGAGTGAGACTGTCTGAATCCTTGTCAGACTCGACAAATTGTCGCTCGCCAACGAAGCAGTGTGCACGGGTCTTCCCAGTGATCACAAGTTTCTTCAGCTCGTAATTTGCAAAGTCGCATTCGCTAAAACTCCCCATGTCGTTTTCGAAACCCATTTCAGACTTCGTGACTTCCGCTCCGTGGGTGGGGAGGAGAAAGGAGACGATTCCAAAGGTGGAAAGAATGAAGAGACTATGGAAGCGGTGTTATCGACAACAAGACATTTGGAGTTCATATCAATTCGCTGGAATGATGATGAGGGAAAGAATCTGGAGTTCTGGACACTGACGTCTTCCCTGCTTCTGAAGAGAGTTTGGCAAGACAAACATGTCCATGTGTCGATGTTATCCACAAAACAGCTGCACTTGCGGATAAGATTAAATTGCTGCTGGCTGGATTTGAGGCTGTTGGTTGTTTCGTTCTTTGATCCTCCAACAGCACGACACCAAACGAGTTCATCGCCTTGACAGGTTGAAAAGGAATCTTTGCATCCACGCCAGCGAATTCTCCGATTTGTGTCCAGATGACGAGATGATGTGTAGAGGAGTGATTAGAAGCGGAGATGGAACTGAATTCAACGCGGATGAGACGAGTTCTTTTAGGATGCGAGTTGTGATTCCTTTCGATGCGTGGAGGGAGGAAGGAGGTGATTTTGCGATGGGTGGAGGGCGGAAGGAGGTGATTTTGCGATGGGTGGAGGGAGGAAGGAGGTGATTTTGCGATGGGTGGAGGGAGGAAGGAGGTGATTTTGCGATGGGTGGAGGGCGGAAGGAGGTGATTTTGCGATGGGTGGAGGGAGGAAGGAGGTGATTTTGCGATGGGTGGAGGGAGGAAGGAGGTGATTTTGCGATGGGTGGAGGGAGGAAGGAGGTGATTTTGCGATGGGTGGAGGGCGGAAGGAGGTGATTTTGCGATGGGTGGAGGGAGGAAGGAGGTGATTTTGCGATGGGTGGAGGGCGGAAGGAGGTGATTTTGCGATGGGTGGAGGGAGGAAGGAGGTGATTTTGCGATGGGTGGAGGGAGGAAGGAGGTGATTTTGCGATGGGTGGAGGGCGGAAGGAGGTGATTTTGCGATGGGTGGAGGGAGGAAGGAGGTGATTTTGCGATGGGTGGAGGGAGGAAGGAGGTGATTTTGCGATGGGTGGAGGGAGGAAGGAGGTGATTTTGCGATGGGTGGAGGGCGGAAGGAGGTGATTTTGCGATGGGTGGAGGGAGGAAGGAGGTGATTTTGCGATGGGTGGAGGGCGGAAGGAGGTGATTTTGCGATGGGTGGAGGGCGGAAGGAGGTGATTTTGCGATGGGTGGAGGGCGGAAGGAGGTGATTTTGCGATGGGTGGAGGGAGGAAGGAGGGCAACTTGTGATGGGTGGAGGGCGAGAGGGGGCAAAATCAGGTCATTTGCTGATGTGTGTGAGGAGGGGAGGGGTGAAATGTGAACAAGTTGGGTGATGTGAGGAGTGAATCTTCGGTTGGTTGAATGTCTTTCCAGGTGATGACACAGACTTGTGGGCCATGGAAGACAGATTTCTCAGTACTTCTTTCGTCCCCCAACATATATTCTTGTAAAACTCATCACTTTTCATTCCCATCATATCTTATCTCAATCATGGAAGCATATTGCGCAAAACCAAAATCTACCATCAGCACGCACGGGAAGGAGATTTACGACCTTCTCGTCAAATTTCATGGCGACTATCCAGCAGCACCACTCATCAAAGCTCTGGATAGTCGTCATGAACTCATACCAATAAAGGAGATTGTTCTGGCTTATTACAATAGTTTGGCTTTCTTTTCTCTCATTCTTTCTCTCTTTAGATAAATTCACTTCACTTTGTTCGTCTTTGTCTCATTTACATCGTGAAATGAGAAATAAAGACGATAAGGTTAAATTAATGCAGTGTGTCTCCCAAGTGTTGTCACTTGGCGAGACCAAGACTGCAGGGTTCGACGTCGAGGAGGGGGCATATAACTATGCCCGCTCCCGGTCGACAGAATCGGTGGGAGACCTCGAAATCCCACTCGACGTCGACCAGCGTCGAAACAGGTTACCGCTCATTTTTTCACTTTTTCTTAGAAAATCAACATACAAGAAGATTCTGAATTAATGAAAGCAATTCACGAAAACACATCGCCAAGCTGCGAAAATCAAGCCAGACAGTCACGAAAGGAGAAGAAAAACAGTCCAACTATCTTTTCTCTTATTTCTCTCTTTTCCGAATCTCATAGAACATTCAATCCTTGATTCAATCAACGAAGAGGACATCACTTTCCTCCTCACTCCTTCACAAGCATCATTCGCTTCCATTCCGAACACACCTTCAACCAATAGTGTCCCAACTCAAAACAAAAATTCTGAAATCCGGCTTCTCGAATCAACGAAGAAGGATTTACACCGCAAACTCGTTGAACAGGGGAAAACGAACATGTCATATTCTTCATTTTGCAACAAAACAAAAAAAATACTACAAAAACCAAAGAAAAGAACAGACCTTTGCTCGATTTGTGAGCGAGGGAAATATCTACAAAAAAAACAAGAAACATTAAAATCACAAAACAAAAAACTCACACAAAAAGAAGAAAATGAATTAAAAACAATTGAACAACACAAAAAAATAGCAGAAACACAAAGAAAGTTTTACAATACTTCCACTTCATCCATCGACGATAACTCTTTAGTTATTGTGATGGATTTTAAAGAAAATTGGCACTTGCCACTCTCAAACATACAAGTTGGGCATGATTTCTATTCACAAGTTTCAGTTTCTCATTTGTGTATTACCTGTTTCACCTCACAAAATTCTGTTATTACAAAAACACATCACAACTTTATTTCACCAGTGCTTTCGCACGACCACCGTTTCGTTCAAGAATGTCTTTCCGATTTATTTGCACTTCCTTCATATCATTCCAAATCACATGTCACAGTATTTTCGGACACTGGTCCACATTTTCGGAACCAGTTCGTCCTTGGTTTCTTTTTGTCTTCATTAAACCCTCTTTTTTCAGAGAAGAGGGTGTGTTACTCTTTCTTCGCCGAGCAACACGGCAAAAATTGTTGTGACTCCGAGTTCGGAGTGCTTACCACTTCGTTTCTAATCATCTCACAACCCCATCCGCTCCTCGGATGACCTTTTCACTTTCTTTGATAGTCACACTGACTCTCTGAATTCCATCAGAGAGGAACACCGTCCATTCTTTTCACAAGTTTGTGTTTTTCATATCTTTCATATATCTCCATTTTAGACATGAGGTCTTTCCAGAAGACCATAGTTACTTTCGAGTAACAATTACAAGAATGAAGGATTATTTGGGATTTTTACGTGATGGTACTTCGCTCACTGGAGCACCTGTTATTATTGATTTCATCATTTTCATTTCTTCTTTCCTATTATTCTCAGAAGAGGGCAGAGACAACAGGGTGAGGAAGATTTTTGAGAAGAGGTGGAAGAGAGGGAGGAGCGTGGATTGAGTGCAGAGTTGGGTGAGAAGACATCTTTTCGTTTTTCATATTTGGATTCAGTGACAAACTCCTCTCTCCTCATTCTTCTGTTATCCCTTCAACTCCTACTGTTCCTTTCCATTACGATTCTCCTAATTCTCCAATTCTTATTTCTCCTCCAAGCTCTCCTATTCTTTTTCATTCTGATTCATTTTTCACCTCACCACTTTCACCATACTAAAATAACTACCACCTCACTCTTTCCATACCTGGCTTATCCTGCCAGGCCTTTTGGCCGAACAGGGCTAGCCTAGTGCCTTTTATGGCCCTGTGTACGGTACTAGGTTCACA
>JARBJD010000642.1:0-26697 GCA_033064195.1 Blattamonas nauphoetae | reverse complement strand
CCCTGTGGAATAGGACTTTGTTGGGGAGAGTACTATTGGTTGTGGGCACTCCCGACGATATGGCGCGGATGGGCATTACAGTCAAACACGAGCGACAGAGAAGTCATGACATGCGTCAGCCTCATGGAGAACCGCATTGTCGTAAAGGATACTCGATTGAAAATGAACCCAAAATAATCTGTTGGTCTGAACAATCGCTTGTTTTTCATCATCATCATCAGACTTGTCGTGATCAACTGTGATTGTCCGTCTTGTTGAGTGTGTCTGTTTCCATTTGGATTGTTTTTCTTCCGTTCCTTACTGACAATCGAATCGATGGTATCTGAGGCAGTAGGTCCTTCAAATTCCTCTCAACCTCCCAAGAATTAGACGTGATTTGTATGTAACAAGGACTGATCAGTTTTCTTGTGTGATGAATGAGTGATAGTGTCTTCAAGTTTCCATATGAGCTAGTTTTTTTAAGAATATACACCCTCATTTTTTTCATCAAATGAAGGATTTCAATTCAATTAAGCATTATGTTGGGGCAAATCCTTATCTCTTCGACAGAACAGATTTTGAGTTGATCAACCCATAATATCCCAGTTTGGTTTCTCGTTGTTTTCGTTTGCGAGTTCAAGTCACCGAAATGGATCAGTGTGTCTACAAGTATTCAGATTGTGAGAGCAACATCGAACTACATTCTCTTCTTTTAAATCTCCTCACGTATCAAAAGACCTTATCGTCAAACGATGTCATTGGACTCAGAGCTGCGATTGCCTCGGCCATTCCATATCATCGCTTAAACCAGTACTGTCCATCGATTATGTCCAGAGGTCAATACAATTGGGCCAAACATCGCGCGAAGACACTTCACTTTGATCCGACACCGTACAACACCACAAATTGCTTCTCACAAAAGGCCCACGATATTTGGAATGAAGGTTCTGTATGCTTTTCTGTACGAAAATTCCACGCCTTCATCTCTGAATCAAACTCGGCAGTGTATTGTCTTTCTTTTCTCATGTATTCTAGTGAAACTTGAATCATCTTCGATGAATTCACTATTGTCCGAAAATGATGTGAATGATCTGTGTTTTATCGAAGGTATATCGTCTTTCACGTTTCATGACCTATCAGAGTCAATTGGAGACACTCTACCAACATCTGACTATCTATCAGAGGCAGCGAGTTCATTTCATTCAATTCAATCACAAGTCACTCCTCAATTTCAATCAAATCAAAATCACACTATTCCAAATCGAAAACATAAATCCCAACACATTTGGATGACTTCAGATGATTCAGAGTATGATCCAGAGGAAAGTGATGGAACCATGGCTTCAGACACTATGCCCCAACCACAACGGAAATGGGTTTTCGTTGATTCTCTGGAAGGACAGACAATCCTACAAAACTTCGTTCGTTTCCCTTCCCATTCATCCTTTCGATCACCGATGACGACGAGAACACCTCTCATCGGTGAGTTCCAACTATTCGAATTTCATCGGCTAATTTTCGAGACTCGGTATTCTCTGTTCAAGCAGTTCAACCTCCAATTTCCAGGATTGATCTCAAAACTTTCTTCTACAATCACACCACAACACTTTCCCAGCCTCGGAACAGAACTGACTTGTGCGATTTATGTGAGACGGCAGAAACTATTCAATTTGACGACAGAAAAGGAACAGAAAACCCCCGAGCAGTTGGCAGAAGATGAAAACTACTTGAAGAATGGAACTATCACGTCCACAAATACCATACACAACGAAGGCTACACAACAAACACAAAGCGTCACTAAAACAAACAAGCTGTCGTCATTGCGGACTACAAGCAGAATCTATTTCTTCCTCTTCAAGAAGGCAGCGGAATCATTCATTTTTCCAGCGACATCCAGTCATTGTGTTTGTGTGGTTGTACATCTCTGCGACGGGGATGGAAAACGAAACAAGCTTTTTACTTTTCTCAGTGCAAATAATAACAAGCAAAGCTTTGATGTGATATGCGCGCTTCGAACAGTATTCTGGCATCCGTCTATGAAAGACATCAACTCGGTTCAATTTTGGGCAGACGGCGGATCTAATTTCAAATGCAGTGAGACTATCCATGCTTTAACCGTTTTGTTTCCACGACGAAGATTGGAACAGGCAGGGACACAATTGACTGTGGTGGTGAACTATTTTGAGACTGCACACGGGAAAATGAGGTGGACAGCCCTTTGGGGTGCTGTCTCAGATGCTGAAACAAAACATCCCCAAAATGGGACTCTTCGTTCTCAGATTTACTCAGCTTTTTCCGTCTGAACACTCTAAGACTCGACGAACAAAACCAGAACATCTCAGACACCACTATGTCCTGAGTATGCTCTTTCATTCTTTTCATCATTCCAGGTATGACCGCGCACAAGAATTTATCGACCCGTGCAATTTGACCATTAAGGGAATCAAGGCAAGCCTCAAATTTGAAGTCATCAATGGACTTCTGTACACGTCACAGACATCAGCTTCTGTTCGAGCCCAAAACAGTCAGCCTGTGGTCGAAGCGAAACGATACATCACAAACAAGACTCCAGGACACATCCATTTCAACTGTCAAAACCCAAGTGTCCTCTGGATTTGCAGAAAGTGTTGCACATGAAATTGAAAGCATTGAAGGAAAACTGCCCCATGTCTATTCAGAGATCTGTCCTGTCAAAAGATCGAAGTCAACTAGCTGTCAGTCGAACCAAGACCATGAGAGTGCGTTGGCCATCCGTGTAAGACAATCGACAATGCTTGCAGGAAGGGTCAGACAAGAATTGTGTATGATGATTGTGATTCCAAACGCAAATTGAGAAGTGACCGGAGACGGAATTAAGAGTAGCAAAGCTTATCAACTTGACTGAGGATTTCGAAGAGAGTGAACTCGAAGTGAGTTGGAAAAAAAACGTTGGAAGAGAATGGCGAAAGGATGAAAAGTCGGCACAAAGGAGCGAAATGGAAGGAAAGAGTTGATTGAGGCGAGCGAACATAACAGATGCAGTCGACTGTGAAGAGCGAACAAGACAGATGAAGTCGACTGTGAAGAGCGAACAAGACAGTCGAAGTCGACTGTGAAGAGCGGACAAGACAGTCGAAGTCGACTGTGAAGAGCGGACAAGACAGTCGAAGTCGACTGTGAAGAGCGAACAAGACAGTCGAAGTCGACTGTGAAGAGCGGACAAGACAGAAGAAGTCGACTGTGAAGAGCGAACAAGACTGATGAAGTCGACTGTGAAGAGCGGACAAGACAGTCGAAGTCGACTGTGAAGAGCGAACAAGACAGATGAAGTCGACTGTGAAGAGCGGACAAGACAGATGAAGTCGACTGTGAAGAGCGAACAAGACAGACGAAGTCGACTGTGAAGAGCGAACAAGACAGACGAAGTCGACTGTGAAGAGCGAACAAGACTGACGAAGTCGACTGTGAAGAGCGAACAAGACAGTCGAAGTCGACAGTGAAGAGCGAACAAGACAGTCGAAATCGACTGTGAAGAGCGAACAAGACAGACGAAGTCGACTGTGAAGAGCGAACAAGACAGACGAAGTCGACTGTGAAGAGCGAACAAGACAGACGTAGTCGACTGTGAAGAGCGAACAAGACAGTCGAAGTCGACTGTGAAGAGCGAACAAGACTGATGAAGTCGACTGTGAAGAGCGAACAAGACTGATGAAGTCGACAGTGACGAGCGAACATGACACAAGGAATCGGCAGGGACAAGAGAACTTCCAATAAAGCCTCGTACCTCCACGTTTTCCCAGAATTCACTTGTTCTCTCTTCAATGACTAAGGCACAACGCTCCCAACACTATCGAAGGAGTTGCTCGTTTATCCTATTTTAGTGACTCCCACACCATGGTGATTTATCATGTTCAAACAGTATTGTTCTTGAGATATCCTGAAATACCATCAGAACAACTGACATCTCTCGCAAGGCCAAATCACAGCGATCGTTGAACGAAATCATCCCACATATTTTAATACTGACAAAATCATACGAATCAATTCATCTTAGGTATCAAATATTTCGATCTGAGTCTTGCCCATGCTCCAAGTACTCTCACAAACTCCTCGTCACGCAGCTTGAGACGAAAACAAAAGAGCGAGTCGCGTCAAGCATTCCTTCGTGAACAGACCACTCCCCACAGCCCCGGACCCCAGTAAATCAACCACTTCTTCATTTAAAGCTTGAATGCGTGTGGCTGACTCGAAGTCTCTTGTCGTCATCGAGACCTCCACATCCACGCTCCTCTGTGTCTCTTCTTCACGTATCCCTCCTCACCGACATGCTTCGAATCGACACCATTGCCATTCGCTTCACAATCTTTCCTGCTCCACCGCTGGACGTCACGGAATCACTCGAGTGGGCTCATCCAACACGTTCAACACAATCAAAGTCATCGACAGCATCGAAGTGGATTCGAATGTGATGTTAAAAGGAACGAAGACAGTTGTGTGCGACAGAAAGGCATAGACACTTAATTTCTTGGAGCATGAAAAGATCGAGAATTCTCCTCAAGATGACGTCGACTCATTCCTCAAATTCGATGACTGTTCGTTCGTTGCTCCAGCCTCATCCGAACTCGCCTCTCTCTCATCTCTGCGACTGGTGGGACATTGAACTCCCATCTGTTGCTGCTGAGAGATTCACACTGGCAACCACCCCACTCATTGTCTCCTCTGCTTCAGTCACTATCACAAGCAGTTTATTTTCGTCCATCTCTTGAGTCGGATCCACTCATCGTCTCCTCTGCTCCAGTCACAATCGCAGACAGTTCATTCTCATCCATCACTCGTCTGACTGGGTTGGGATGTGTTTTGGAAGCACAAAAATCTAAAATGGACAAGTACAAGTGATCGACATATCGTCTTCGCTCGCCTTGTCGACGTCCGATAGTGTTGACACAACACCCTTCTCTCATCTATATCTTCCATCCCTGCACTGACGGCACAATCACAGTGGAAGAGGGAGAGTTCCAGGAAGATCACCACCGATGTGGAAATGAGTCTGCACCGTATAAGACGTTGGATGGCGGAGTTTTAAAGACGAAACACCACCACGCTCAAAGCAAAGGCATCAGCTCGCTGAACACGCATCTTCTTCTGTCAGGTGCATCCTTGGAGGTGGATGGAAGGAGAGGAACAGGAAAGCTGCAGCAGAAAGGGAAGTGATACTTTCACCCGTCTGCCCCAGCATCTCAGCACCCTTCCTCCGATTTCTCGTCGCTTTCAGGAACTCGGCAGGGAACAAACAAGCAATCGACAATCAACTATCCCCATTTCAGATCTCTTGGTGTGTCGACCTTGGACGAATGCTCTCATCGTCTCAAGCTGAGGTTGAGATGAATCTCTCCTATCATGTTGGTCCTGACATACAGCCAACATTTGCAGTGCTCTGCGAGAAACTCGATCTGAAAACAGTCAACGATTGAATCGACCTCATCAAATCGTCACACCTGACCCGACACGTCACCACTCGCACTCTTCATCCAGCCTCCTCGACCGACTTCGTGGTCTGCTCGGCGATGTCGATCCATCCATATCGAAAGAACACCAACTCGCTCCTGGACTCGCTCTCCAACACAATTGAAGGTGAACTACTCGACGAAGAAGTGGATACCCCGACCACTCGCCAGACTGTATCTGAGTTGGCCATGACTCCGCACACCCTCTCCGCCGGACCACAACTCACGGATTTCGAAGGACGTCAACAGAAATGGCCATCGACGACCAGTCGCGAGTCTTCCAAGTTGGGTAAATTGAACGAATTGTCGACATAGTTTCCGAACATGCTCAATGCAATCGAGTTTCACTCAGCGTTCTCAGCAGTCAAAACTCCACTGCATTTGATTCTCACATCGTCAATGACTCAGAGGTCACGTGAGTTGGAAGACCAGCATCTTCTTGTCTCAGAGCAGTGTGGATCCACGCTTGACGAGTTGTTGATGGAGGTTCAACATTCCTCGCCTCAGAATGGTTGTACTGCCTCCACACCTTCCTAGGACGACAATCAAGCACTAAAGCCATTCAGACTAGAGTGGCTCTACCATCATCCAGCTCACGATCTAATACATTAGCTTCTCGCCGAATCACTATGATTTGAGTCAGTCTCGACCTCTCACTTATCGTGGATATTCCGAGAAGGAACAGAAGAAGGAGGAAAGAGGAAGGAACAGAAGAAGGAGGAAAGAGGAAGGAACAGAAGAAGGAGGAAAGAGGAAGGAACAGAAGAAGGAGGAAAGAGGAAGGAACAGAAGAAGGAGGAAAGAGGAAGGAACAGAAGAAGGAGGAAAGAGGAAGGAACAGAAGAAGGAGGAAAGAGGAAGGAACAGAAGAAGGAGGAAAGAGGAAGGAACAGAAGAAGGAGGAAAGAGGAAGGAACAGAAGAAGGAGGAAAGAGGAAGGAACAGAAGAAGGAGGAAAGAGGAAGGAACAGAAGAAGGAGGAAAGAGGAAGGAACAGAAGAAGGAGGAAAGAGGAAGGAACAGAAGAAGGAGGAAAGAGGAAGGAACAGAAGAAGGAGGAAAGAGGAAGGAGCAGAAGAAGGAGGAAAGAGGAAGGAACAGAAGAAGGAGGAAAGAGGAAGGAACAGAAGAAGGAGGAAAGAGGAAGGAACAGAAGAAGGAGGAAAGAGGAAGGAACAGAAGAAGGAGGAAAGAGGAAGGAACAGAAGAAGCGAGGAAAGAGGAAGGAACAGAAGAAGAAGGAGGAAAGAGGAAGGAACAGAAGAAGGAGGAAAGAGGAAGGAACAGAAGAAGGAGGAAAGAGGAAGGAACAGAAGAAGGAGGAAAGAGGAAGGAACAGAAGAAGGAGGAAAGAGGAAGGAACAGAAGAAGGAGGAAAGAGGAAGGAACAGAAGAAGGAGGAAAGAGGAAGGAACAGAAGAAGGAGGAAAGAGGAAGGAACAGAAGAAGGAGGAAAGAGGAAGGAACAGAAGAAGGAGGAAAGAGGAAGGAACAGAAGAAGGAGGAAAGAGGAAGGAACAGAAGAAGGAGGAAAGAGGAAGGAACAGAAGAAGGAGGAAAGAGGAAGGAACAGAAGAAGGAGGAAAGAGGAAGGAACAGAAGAAGGAGGAAAGAGGAAGGAACAGAAGAAGGAGGAAAGAGGAAGGAACAGAAGAAGGAGGAAAGAGGAAGGAACAGAAGAAGGAGGAAAGAGGAAGGAACAGAAGAAGGAGGAAAGAGGAAGGAACAGAAGAAGGAGGAAAGAGGAAGGAACAGAAGAAGGAGGAAAGAGGAAGGAACAGAAGAAGGAGGAAAGAGGAAGGAACAGAAGAAGCAAGGAAAGAGGAAGGAACAGAAGAAGGAGAAAGAGGAAGGAACAGAAGAAGGAGGAAAGAGGAAGGAACAGAAGAAGGAGCAAAGCGGAAGGAACAGAAGAAGGAGGAAAGAGGAAGGAACAGAAGAAGGAGGAAAGAGGAAGGAACAGAAGAAGGAGGAAAGAGGAAGGAACAGAAGAAGGAGGAAAGAGGAAGGAACAGAAGAAGGAGGAAAGAGGAAGGAACAGAAGAAGCGAGGAAAGAGGAAGGAACAGAAGAAGGAGGAAAGAGGAAGGAACAGAAGAAGGAGGAAAGAGGAAGGAACAGAAGAAGGAGGAAAGAGGAAGGAACAGAAGAAGGAGGAAGAAGAAAGAACAGAAGAAGGAGGAAAGAGGAAGGAACAGAAGAAGGAGGAAAGAGGAAGGAACAGAAGAAGGAGGAAAGAGGAAGGAACAGAAGAAGGAGGAAAGAGGAAGGAACAGAAGAAGGAGGAAAGAGGAAGGAACAGAAGAAGGAGGAAAGAGGAAGGAACAGAAGAAGGAGGGAAAGAGGAAGGAACAGAAGAAGGAGGAAAGAGGAAGGAACAGAAGAAGGAGGAAAGAGGAAGGAACAGAAGAAGGATGAAAGAGGAAGGAACAGAAGAAGGAGGAAAGAGGAAGGAACAGAAGAAGGAGGAAAGAGGAAGGAACAGAAGAAGGAGGAAAGAGGAAGGAACAGAAGAAGGATGAAAGAGGAAGGAACAGAAGAAGGAGGAAAGAGGAAGGAACAGAAGAAGGAGGAAAGAGGAAGGAACAGAAGAAGGAGGAAAGAGGAAGGAACAGAAGAAGGAGGAAAGAGGAAGGAACAGAAGAAGGAGGAAAGAGGAAGGAACAGAAGAAGGAGGAAAGAGGAAGGAACAGAAGAAGGAGGAAAGAGGAAGGAACAGAAGAAGGAGGAAAGAGGAAGGAACAGAAGAAGGAGGAAAGAGGAAGGAACAGAAGAAGGAGGAAAGAGGAAGGAACAGAAGAAGGAGGAAAGAGGAAGGAACAGAAGAAGGAGGAAAGAGGAAGGAACAGAAGAAGGAGGAAAGAGGAAGGAACAGAAGAAGGGAGGAAAGAGGAAGGAACAGAAGAAGGAGGAAAGAGGAAGGAACAGAAGAAGGGAGGAAAGAGGAAGGAACAGAAGAAGGGAGGAAAGAGGAAGGAACAGAAGAAGGAGGAAAGAGGAAGGAACAGAAGAAGGAGGAAAGAGGAAGGAACAGAAGAAGGAGGAAAGAGGAAGGAACAGAAGAAGGATGAAAGAGGAAGGAACAGAAGAAGCGATGAAAGAGGAAGGAACAGAAGAAGGAGGAAAGAGGAAGGAACAGAAGAAGGAGGAAAGAGGAAGGAACAGAAGAAGGGAGGAAAGAGGAAGGAACAGAAGAAGGAGGAAAGAGGAAGGAACAGAAGAAGGAGGAAAGAGGAAGGAACAGAAGAAGGGAGGAAAGAGGAAGGAACAGAAGAAGCGAGGAAAGTGGAAGGAACAGAAGAAGGGAGGAAAGTGGAAGGAACAGAAGAAGGGAGGAAAGAGGAAGGAACAGAAGAAGGGAGGAAAGAGGAAGGAACAGAAGAAGGGAGGAAAGAGGAAGGAACAGAAGAAGCGAGGAAAGAGGAAGGAACAGAAGAAGGGAGGAAAGAGGAAGGAACAGAAGAAGCGAGGAAAGAGGAAGGAACAGAAGAAGGGAGGAAAGAGTAAGGAATAGAAGAAGCGAGAAAAGAGGAAGGAACAGAAGACGTGAACAAAGAGGAAGGAACAGAAGAAGGGAGGAAAGAGGAAGGAACAGAAGAAGGGAGGAAAGAGGAAGGAACAGAAGAAGGGAGGAAAGAGGAAGGAACAGAAGACGTGAGCAAAGAGGAAGGAACAGAAGAAGCGAGCAAAGCGGAAGGAACAGAAGAAGGGAGGAAAGAGGAAGGAACAGAAGAAGCGATCAAAAAGGATGTAACTCATAAACAAACCCAACAAGTGGCTGTTCATAGTATTGTGCCCGTCTCATCGTTGCACCCACGCTGTCTCTTCCTTTTCTGTTCGTACGATGTTTTCTAAACAGTTTTATCTCAATTTTTTTCTAAACTAGTGAAATCAGTCGAATCGACGTGATCAACCCATTTCCGCGTTTTTCTCGAGAATCAGTGAAAAAGGGATCAAATAAGGTTTTGCCCCAATTTTTGTGCTGATCTTGAGAAATGAATCGATTAGAAGAAATAAAAAAGGGGTGTCGATTCTGAGTGGGAACGACCCATATAGGTGCTGAAGAAGGTCTGAATGACCTTGACGATTTGTAGGAATGTTGAGTCTGTTTGAAATCGATCATCAGTTGGTAACAGATCAACAATTTGCGCTGAAGAGCGGATAAAATCCGAATAGTGAGCAGAATCTGTCGTTTTGATGAAATATGACAGCTTCGATGCAACTGAATTGACGCTATGATCGCTTCTGTCTGAATAGGGAGCGAGTAAGCTCTGATGATGAAAAATCGAAGTCAGTTGTCTCATCGAGATGTAAAAAGCGAGTCTGGAGCGATCGTGGAATTTTGTTTTGATCAGATCAAGACATTCTCTAACTGTACTGTCAGCTTGTTCTTGCTTCTCTTCTGTAATTTCATCGGAGTGATTCCACTGTTTGCTTGCACAGAAAGAAAGACAAAGTTGATCCTTGGATGGAATGAGTCCGATGCAATCGTGTACGAAGATGATGTGCCAGCCGAACTCTGCACTGCACTAGGAAGTCGGAGAAGTATTCTGCCAAATCACGACAATGCCGGTCTGATTCCGTTTCAAGGATTGTTGTTGTGATTGAGCCCAATTCCAATGTTTTGGCAACTGTCGCCTGAGAGGTGATCCAACTCACTTTGATGGGTTTCGTGAGAGTTTTGTGTGGAAGTCCGTTTTGTTGAAGTTAAAATTGTCGAGTTCTGGATATTGAAGAAGTGATTGCATGGATGAAGATGACACAGTTGTGAACGAGAGTCTTGAATATCGGATGTGTCATTAACCCGGTCCGTGTCAACAACCCGGAACCTGGGGCTGAAACAAACCGTTTTGGTCAAACGAAGAAAAAACTAAAATTGTCTGCTTTTCCCAATCGAAATTCATCTTTTCCAATCATTTGGAATCTATTCCAATCATTTTTCACTTTTCCCAATCAACATTCATCTTTCTCAATCATCTTTCATCTTTTCCAATAATCCGTCATCTTCTCAAATCATTTTATACTTCTTTCAGTCGTTCATCATCTTTCAAATCATCTTTCTTCAATTCCAATCGTTTTTTCTCTCTTCCACACTTGTTTTATTCATTCCATTTCAGTGTGTCCGGTCTTTTGACTTCGTTTGTTATGATTTGACAGGTTCAAGCGATCTGACGCCTTTTCTCGGCCTATCTTGAACCCCTTGTCAGGCTTCTCGAGCCTCTTGTTCGAGCTTTCTTGAGCTCCCTGTTCAGGACGGCAGCTCTATACGGTGAGGGGGCCCGCACCCCTCCAACTGGGGTTTCGGGTTGGGCGACGAGGGATAGAGTTGGTCCCGCCTCTAGCTCAGTCGAAGCAATTTGTGGTTCCCTGTGCCCGCCTCAAACCTGACAGAAGCTAGGCGAGGAACTCTGGGTACATGACATGGAAAATCATCGGATGTCACAGGATACTAGACAAACAGCATATCGGCCAACGGCCAAGCCCGTTACAAAGTTGGTTTGACAGGGCTTCGCCCTCCAGTGCCATCCGACTGGATTGATGACACCATCATCGGGCGGAGACAATAATGAAAAACAAAAGAAGAGAAAATTATGGTTTGGGGATAGTTGGGCAAAACATGGTTCGGGTTTTCGGATCATAAATTGGGTCGACTTTCTCGTCCTTAAAAATATCACTTGGAGGATTCTCGCTCAGTCTCTCAAGAATTCCACCCATCTGATTGTTAGCTTCTTGTCCCGAGTAGTTAGCATGACACTTTCATGGAGTCATCATAGGATTCACAGATCATTTCTCAACTCGACGCTTGATCACAGCTTTCAATGAGTTTCGGTCCCTTTTTGCCACCATCTCCACGAACTATTCTCCTGGATCACAGCGTCACACAAGCCAGAACCCGGTTTTCGTCCGTGAATATGATTCATTGACTGTGTGAATTTGGGTACACTTTTGTTCAGCTCATTCACGAAGTCGATAAGTCACAATCTTCCCTCGCTCAAGAACCATCACCCGTTCGGATTCACGTTGAATCAAACGAAAACTGGTTGGATGAACCGGGAACTGCTCTCTCGCTTATTACTCGGTCCGGTGTTGGAGGATATAATGGACAGAAGAACGAAACACCAAAAAAACACAGATGCAAGAGTGCTCATCTAATTCGACGGGCACTCATCTCGAAACAACCCGGATCTGTTTGCCGAATTGGGAGAACATGGAATCAATTGTGTCTCTTCCGGCAAACACATCATCGTTCCTTCAGCAGTAGTGATATTAGCGAAACTGGAACCCCCACACCTTAGACGAGACTACTGTTGATTGAATCCAAATAATTCATTGATGTTCTCTATTCTGATTGATAACCAAAAACAAAACTGCTTTCTTTGTTAAGTAAATTGTATTATTAGCAATAAATGGGAACATCTTTGTCTCCAACTCAACTACTTGAACCGTTAGAAAAGGACAGATTGATTGTGGAACCCCACCTTCGTTCTCCAAAAGGGAGACGGGTCATGGAGGAGGATCTTGGACTGCAGGCAGGTCAATTGCGCAGTGGCTCAAGAGCACTTCAAGATGGAGGGGTTCGTACAGTCTGAACAGTTCAAAGTCGAACAAAAATAATGCAAAGTCGAAATGAAATAATTCAAAGTCGAAGTTAATAATTCAAAGTCGAAGTGAAATAATTCAAAGTCGAAATGGAATAATTCAAAGTCGAAGTGAAATAATTCAAAGTCGAAAAACAGTTTTTTTTTCCTTTAGCCTCCGAAAGCAGCACTTAATTCCATCTATTTCTCCTGTGACCTTTTTGTACCCATGTGTTTAATCGGGTGAATATGTTTTTCAGGATTTAAAACAATCCAATCATGCTTTCTGAAGTGATTTTGAGCTTTTTAGATGAAAAAAGTCACTTCATTGGTCTGAGAAAAAACAGCCTGTGATACACAAATGGTTGTAGTATTGGACTGATGTTTGAGAGGCGTGAAGGAGTCATCGGTGTGACAAATTATGGAGACTTTTTGCCTTGATCAACTTGTCCTGGATCTGATTTGTTGGTTTTTCTGGGCTTTGACGAAGAATTTCTGTGAAATGAGCTCTAAAAGGTGAACTATAGCCGAGAAAGTGTTGAATGATGTCGGATGATACTTGACTAGCCAGCACCATGATCATTGATTCTGTTTTTGTGAGTTTGAAAGAGTTGTGTGTGAGGTTCACAAGAACAAGTGTGTCCAAAAATTTGGTCCTTCGACTTTGAATTATTTCATTTCGACTTTGAATTATTTCACTTCGACTTTGAATTATTTCACTTCGACTTTGAATTATTAACTTCGACTTTGAATTATTTCACTTCGACTTTGAATTATTAACTTCGACTTTGAATTATTTCATTTCGACTTTGAATTATTAACTTCGACTTTGAACTATTTTTGTTCGACTTTGAACTATTCAGACTGTAGCAGTGGCAAACATGGTGGAGGAAGGGCTTTGGATGTGCAAAGTAGATCTAACACACGCGTATCTCCACATCGCCCTCAGTCCACAAGACTATCCCTTCTTCGGGTTTCGGCACAGGGGGAGGAACTACGTGCAGCAAACGATGTCCTTCGGGTTGACCTCAGCACCCAGGCAGTTTACGAAACTACTCAGACCGGTGGTGGCGACATTCAGGCGTCGTTTCCCCATCCTGGCTTACCTGGACGACTTCCTTATCATGGGCCAGTCGAAGGAGGCGGCGGAGGAGAATGTAAAACCGGTGAAGGTGGAACTCGAACGTCTGGGCTTTACCATCAATCTGGTTCGCGAAGCAGTGAGGGAAAGACTGATACAAGCCGAGAAAGATGGAGAAGTCAGAGTCAAAACGATAGCATCGTTGATCAGCAAATTGTCGGCGATGGTCAGTAGTGTATATGGATAAAATGGATCCCGATTGTCATCGATGGAATTCCTCTTGGGATAATCCACAAAATGCAGTCAAATTCTTATTCGACAGAGACAACGTTGTTTTATTTTTTATTCAATTTTTTGATTTTGTATAAAATGAGTTGTGTCTTAACACCAAATCAACTACAGGAAATCTTGGGAAAAGAAGATTTGAAAATGAAATCACCTCCAACTCTCAATCGACAAGGAACAACATATCTCACGGCGAGCACTTTCGAATATTATCTCGATGATAAACCAGATGAGATTTATCGAGTGGATGTCAATGCTTTCGAAAAAGGATCGAGACCACAGACAAATCGTCAGAGATATCTTCGGGAAAGAAATTGTTGTACAAAAGAGAAGCTAATTGAATCAATGAAAAAAGAGAACTGTGAACTCATTTCTGAATACACTCATTCAAATACTCCAGTCGCATATCGACACGAAAGAATCGAATGGATTGTGATCCCATCGAAATAGATGAAAGGAGAACGAAGTCACCTCGGCCAACGAAAACGATACACACAATCGTTTGTTGAAAATGAATAGAAAAAAGAGAATTGTGAACTAGTTGGAACTTACACAAAGGTCCTTGAGCCATTCAAGTATCGTAGTTCGGAAACGGGAAAAGAGTATTCTGTTCGATTGGACAATTGGTTGTATTTTGGAGACCGTCCTCATAAACACAAGTACCACGAGAGGTGATAAAAAACCAAAAATCTATTTTTGCACACAAATCCATTGATACTAACAGTTGAAGAACTTCAAAAAATGCTGCAAAAAAATCTAAAATCTCGGGGACACTATAGGTCATCGATCAAAAGAAGTCCGATGAAAAACGGTTGAGAATTTGTC
The DNA here is from genome assembly GCA_033064195.1 of Blattamonas nauphoetae. Classification (NCBI taxonomy): domain Eukaryota; phylum Preaxostyla; order Oxymonadida; genus Blattamonas; species Blattamonas nauphoetae. The sequence goes on along the minus strand of JARBJD010000642.1, from coordinate 12,466 downwards.
GAGCTACGTACCAAACTGTGGTTCACTTTAGGACGAAAAAGTCGATTGTCAGACTTCGCTACTACCAACTACTTCATGTCTCAAAATCACCTCAAACACCTTCTAAAATTTCAAAATCGATTTTGAAAAGTGAAATTTATGATTAAAAACACTTTTTGGAAATTCGGTTTGATCCAACCCCACAACTTGTTTTCCGGGTCGATTTTTCCGAGATAAGGTGTGGACCCTGTCTTCCATCATTTTTCGCTCAGGAATCGTCCTCTTATGATGTTTTTTTGCCACTAAATTGATTTTGAACGCCTTTTGGCGACTTTTGGTTCGAACCATTTCACACTTCGATCGTTTTCTCCATTTTTGATCAATTTTCATTTTTAATGATTTTCATGTCAACCACTTGACAATTACACTCAAGCGACGCTTTTTTGAGATTTCATATTGACTAGTGCCATTTGTTCTCTCTGTCGGGACGGTTTGGTGACACTCTGTTATGACATCAAAAATTCTCACCACAATTTCTTGTGTTTTGTTCGTCCCTATTTCGTAAAATGTGTTGAAAAAAAGAACATAAAGTTTGTATTTGAGTTTTTTGTTCATTGATTTAAGTATTAATTGAATATTTCAAGATACCCAGGATTTTTGTTGAGTGTTTTGTCATAATGTTTGATGATCTTATTCTCGTGAAACCAGAACAGATTCAGACACGAGGGACGAGTCTCATTTTTTGATTCGAGTCCCCATTTGATTCAAAGCTGATGGCTTGATACTGAGATATGAAGTCGAATCGTTCAACATTTCAGTGTGTATCCTGCTAGAAAAAGCTTCAGGGTCTAAAAATGGGCCATTTACTCCAGAATTGTATGAGAATAGTATTCTCCTCAAAAAAACATTTCCCGGGAAAAAGCGTGATGTCTGACGATCTCTTCACAAACTGGTGGGCACTGCAGGAAATTGAGTGTTCATGCTACACACAGAACTGCGACATCGGCGTGTCCAAACTCAGATGACCACCGAAATACTCCAAACGCCGACTTTCACTAACCACTCAAGACCCTACGACAATCTTGCCTCAAAAGTTAGCTTTCATGCAATGGGCCTGATTGAGACGGGAAGAGAAGGCAAATCTTAAGTGTCAACATGGACAGTGTGTATTCATGACATCACATCAAGTCATGGCCTCCCCTGTCCGACTCGAAACTGCTCAATCCATGCTAACATCTTCACAATCGAGATGGGGTGAAGCGACCTCCTCAGGATGTCAATACAACTCAACTCTCTGATCATGAGTGCACAATTACCGAAATCTGAGCACCTGACATCCCACAGGCTTCAGAGGAGAGATAAACTCTGAAATAGAACTGACGAACAGCGTGCGAGGAGTTCAGAGAGAATTGGTTGAAGTTGGAGTCGAGGCAATATATACCAGCAGATGTATGGTGTTGATGGGATTGGATAGTCGGAATAGGGTGACTCGTTGAAAAGTGAAGCCACAAAGATGATATTGTTAAAATGGATGACCAGATGATGTTCTCAAGGCATGACAAAACAAACACAGTGTTGTGCGTGACACCTTCTCCAGGAAATGTCCAAGATTGAATGATCATCTTACCACAGTTTTCTTTGGTATGGAGAATAAAGGTGAGGCCTGTGACAGCAAACCGCTGGAAAAACTCAGGAGAGACTTGTTCAGTACTGATTGGTCTGAGACTTGACCGTTTGAAATAAGCGAAATCGATGACTCCCTCGGTTGACAGTTGGGAAAGAACTGAAATGAATGCATCTTTATGAAGTTGCGCGTGTATCCTATGTTGGACGTGAGAGTAACAGACTGTCTCTGTACTGGATGGAGCTTTCTGTATTGCTTTTTGTCAGCTGTGTCGATACTCGATCAGTCTACCGACTCTACACATTGAACCAAAGTCCATTCGAATCGTTGAAGGGGCCACAGATAACGTTTTCCTGTAGAACGTCACTTTGGGATCGAAAACCACTAAAGATAAGAAAAGAAAGAAGAACATTCAATCACTCGTTAATCGAATCCCACGAACGAAGTCAATTTCGTCGTCAGAAAGTAGTGGTATAAGCGAAATGGGAACCAAACTGGCATAGGTGATACTCCTAGGAGAATTGGAACGAGAAATCATTTTGAATCTCAGAGCCAATTGATTTTTTTTAATATGACTCATTCTAATTTCCATCTCACTTACTACTGAAAATATTGACATTTCAGAGTAGTCAATATTTGGCTGTAAATTCAAAAATAAAGGCGAAAAACGGACCTCTTGAAAAGTGTCTTTTTTGAAGCAAATTTTGAGTACTTTTAGAAAACAACGTCGATTTCTTTTTTTATTCAATTTTTTAATTTGTATAAAATGAGCAGCGTCTTGACACCAACACAACTACTGGAAATTTTGGACAAAGAAGATTTGAAAATGAAATCACCTCCAACTCTCAATCGACAAGGAACAACATATCTCACAGGAAGCACTTTCGAATACTATCTCGAAGAGAAACCAGATGAAACTTATCAAGTGTACGTCAATAGTTTCGTCAAAGGATACAGACCACATCTGAATCGCCAGAAATATCTTCGACCAGCAAATCGTTGCACAAAAGAGAAGCTCATTGAATCAATGAAAAATGAGAATTGTGAACTCATTTCTGAATACACTCATTCTAGTACCCCAGTAACATATCGACACGAAGGAATCGAATGGATAGTAATCCCATCAAAATGGATGAAAGGATTCAGAACTCATCAGAACAAACGAAAACGATACACACAATCGTTTGTTGAAAATGAATTGAAAAAAGAGAATTGTGAACTCATTGGAACATACACAAAGGTACTTGAGCCATTCAAATATCGCGATTTACGAACAAAGAATGAGTATTACGTTCGCTTGGACAATTGGTTGTATTTTGGAGACCGTCCTCACTTGAAAAAGTACCATGAAAGGTCTTGAAACTACTGAAAATCTATTTTTGACCACAAATCACTGAAATCCAACATGATAACCATTTCGAGAAATTCTGAAAAAAATTCTAAAATCTCGGGGACACTGTCGGTCCTCGATCAAGACAATCCTGATGAAAATCGGTTGAGAATTCGTCGAACTGTGTACCGAACTTTGGTCGAAAAAGTGACGAAAAAGTCGATGTTCGGATTTCGCCACTATGAACCGCTTTATGGCTCAAATTGTGTTCAAACACGTTTGATTGTGACGGAAATCATTTTGAAAGGTAGGATTTTCGATAAAAAACACTTTCTGAAAAAAAAGTTTGATCCGACCCATATCCATGGTCAAAATCTCGAAATTTTTTCTGGGAGGTTTGGACTTTCAGCACTATCATTTTCTGGACCGCTTTCGTCCCCTATTAACGTTTTTACACTCCATTTCCTTCCCCGACGTCAGGTGACGATTCGGTGGATCTCGACATTTGTCACCACAAGTTTCGGACACTTTTTCATGAATTTTCACATTTCACTACTTTCACTTCATTTACTCCGTTATTACATCATTTTAACGAACATAAGTCGACGCGAGACGTATAGTGCATTTCCTTAGTTTCATTTTGTTGGTTCTTCACTTCACCGTTTTGACGACTCTTTTCTTCACAACTTGCACACTATTAGATTTTTGCCCCGATTTTCACATATTGCGCCTTCTTTCTCGTTGTTAGAGGAAGGTGTGCTCAAATTTTCAGAATTTTTTGTCGGATAGTTGTCTCAAAATTTCACTTTTTTGATTCGTCATTTCACAGCTTTTCACAGTGTTTGCATGTTTGAACACCACTTCAGCCCCTTCTTTTTCACATCATTCTCTCCACATTTCACCTCGAGTTGAACCATTACTCCTCTCCATTTTTCTCACATCACTTCCATTTTGTGGGCCGTTCTCACTTCACTAGCACATCATTTTAGTCAACTTTTCATCACTTTTTTCACAAAAACAGAGTAAAAGAAAGCGAAACAAGCATGAACGAAACGGGCAAGTATGAAACTGAGAGGGAAATTGACGATCGTGAAAATGACGTGAAATGTGACACCAATAGTGAAAATTAGGTCTGTGTTCCGGTTTTTCTCTATTAAAAACAACAAAAATGATTCAAAACAGTACGTGATATGATGAAGATTACGGAAAAATTCCGAGATATGAAGTGAGCCGTTGAAAGTGAGATCTCGGTAAAAGTCCGGAATCTTCACTTAACGGAAATTAGTGCAATTCAATTGAGAAAAAGTTTGAGCGAACTGAGTATGAATGAAGTGGTTAAAAACAGGAAACAACGAGAAAATGAAGACGGAAGTGAGACCAAAAATGAGATGGTAACGAATGAGAAACAAGTAACAATTCAACCAAAAACAGCTGAAACAGAGCTGAAATAAGATGAAAGTGAGAGTGAAATGATGAAGAATACATAAATGTGCAAAGATCTGCACCCGGTTGTGAATCGCTCAATAACTCTGCAAAAGTCCGAAATCTTCAAAAAACGAAGCATACCACGATGATCCTGAGCACCAGAAGAATCAGAAACGCGACAAATCAGAACGAAACAAGCACTCTTGAGAATTGAGTGATCGAACCCATTGATCCTCGATTCCAGTGAAAAATCCAAAACTGAGAAATCAACGAAAGAAAATCTAATTTTGAATTTTTTAATTTGTATTAAATGAATCCAACTGAGTTGTACAAGGAAAGACGTCGAGTATGTTCGGAACAAGCATTAATTGAATCAATGAGAGAAGAGAACTGTTCGCTAGTCTCTGAGTATGTCAGAAATAATGTGCCGGTGACGTATGTTCATGAGGGAGTTGAATGGAGAATAAAACCAAAGTTGTGGAATCAAGGAAACAGACCTCACAATGCAAAACGTCGTCACTACACTCAATCATTCGTCGAAAATGAACTGAAGAAATACAATTGTGAACTCGTTGGTGAGTACACGAAAGTTCTGGTTCCATTCACATATCGAGAGATTGGTGGAAGTGAAGTGTTCAGAATTAGACTTGATTCCTGGTTAAAGGCACCGAAAAAGCCCCATCTGAGAAAACAGAAATAAACGCTCAACTTTTTTTATTTTCGGATTTTTTAATTTGTAGTAAATGGCACTGCTACAACCAGTCAAGGAAAGAATTCAAGAAATTCGAGACCTCTTTCCGAATACACAATTTCAATTTATTGATGGTCGAACGTATATTCCAGACAGCACAAATTATCAACATCATCGTTCATTTCTTCTGAATATGCTTCAACACACAGATCTCGAGTTTCCACATCCAACAAAGAATCTCGATCTCAATCTCATTCCAGATTTTATTGAACAAGTTAAACTTCGACAACAGATGGCGTCAGAAGATCGACTCGCTCGCCGAATGATCGTGGAAAACATGAAAGCAAATCCAAGAGTGAACAAAGATGAACTGAAAAAGCAAGTGTTCAGAATGACATGGAAATTGAATTCAATTGAAGAGAAACTGATGGATCATTGGATGAAGAATCTGTTGATCATTCAAAAGAAAAATGAACAAATGGAAAAAAGAGAAGTGCAGACATTTGATGGATTTGAAGAATGCATAGTACTTGCTGAACCGCGTGACAAAGTAGCATTCAATTCTTGTCTCATGGATGCACGAAGGAAGTTCAAAAAGAATGAGGTCGAGAAGGTTGAAGATAATGGAAAACCATATCAACTGTACTTCCACAACCATCTGAAGAACGTTGAAGAAATCACAACCTTCATCAAAGCAGTGTTCGACAAAGAGAAAGATCATCCATTCAAGATTAGTATTGACTTTGGAAAGATTATTGAGAGAAAAGACAAAGATGAGACAACTTACAAAGACTTCAGACCAGAACTGGAGAACACATCGAAGAGTTTCCCAACTGTGATCAGAAGTGCAGGAGACATCACTGAGTATTCAAAATATGCGATCAATCTGATCAAAGAATCACAGGAGAGAACACTGATGGATACGAAGACAATGTACATCGCATTCCACTCCATTCTGGTTGCAGTCTATCGATTCCCAGTTGCAGGAAAAGCAAATGCCATTCTCACTGAACACATCAAAACGAGAAACGTTCGGTACATCGATTCTGAGTTCAACATCTGCTTCTTTCAATCATTGTCGTTCCTCACACTTCCTGAGGTTCCAGGGAAGAAGATATCAATCAACATGAGAAACGTTGAAGCAAAAAGATTGTTCGCAGAATCAATGAATCTGACTCACCTGAAGCCACATCAGCTTACTGAACACTTACGAAAATCTCCTGGATTTGATATCGCTTGTGATTTGGAGAAAGAAATGATTAGACACAACATCACAGTTCACATTTATGAGTACGACGAAGACAAGAAACGTTATTTCCTCAGTCAATCGTATGTCAACGAAAATGACGATGCAAGAGTTCTTCCCATCTTGATGATTCCACTTACTGCAACTCTCGTTCATGTGATGTTCATTGTTGATCCTGAGAAAATCACTGGATACAAACTCTGTCCTTATTGTCAGTCAAGAGGATTCCAAGTCAAGGATTCTCACTTCAAGACATACTACGAGAAGCATCTCAAAGAGTGCAAAGAACTTGATGGAAAACATGTGAAGAAGATCTCCCTGGACAAAACTCCAAGACCGTACGTTCCACATATTCTCAACAATCGAACATTTGAATTTCTGATGGCACACAAAAGACAAGACGAATTCAAACCAACACAATACTACATCACATACGATTTCGAAACCATGGAAGATCTCATTCTTGACAATTTATTCTCTGATGACAACACACAACTGATCTCACACTTGAAGCCTCTCTCCGTTGCATCTGCAATCAAAACAAAATCAGGTGTGAAGTCAATCTACTTTGATCTTCGAGATGGAAAGGACTTTGTGAAGCAATGGATCAGAGAACTCTTCAGATATGCTGAGACAGTACGAGATGACAACTACTACGAAGACCTGGAAATACCCTCACAAAATGAAGTCAGTGTGATTGGATTCAACAGTTCTAGATTCGACATCAATCTCATCTTTCGTGATCTCGTTGACAAGGATTGGAAAGTGGTGAGCTTTCTTGGATCCACAACAAAGTACAAACAAGTGTTGATCAGACATGAGAGATCACAACAGGTGCTTCGATTCATAGACATGATGTCATACACAGGACCAATGACATTGGATAAAGCAGTAAAGGCTTTTGGTGGAAACACTACACTTCAGAAATCATTCTTTGCTTACGAATCATTTGACTCATCAGACTATAACACAGTGCTGAGCAAACAAGAACCATTCTCCAAATATGAATTCTATTCGAGTCTGAACAACAGTGAAATGTCCGACCCAGATTACCAAATGTACCTTGATGATTGGAACAGACAAGGATTCAAGAACCGTTGGGAGTATCTGAAATTCTACAACATCAGAGACGTTGAATGCATGATTGCACCACTTGACAATCTCATTGATCTGAACTTCCAATACAAAGTGGATATGTTGCACAATCTCTCACTGTCAGCCAATGCTTCAGCAATCAAATATGCATGTGCCTACAAGGACTTTGATATTGATGATGATTTCAATGGAGTGGATCAATCTGGTGAAATAAAAATCACCAAGCAATACTGGAAGTACAAAGTTGCATCGTACATTTATCAAGACCAGAAAGCACATCGCAGCACTGATAAAAATGTCACTGAAGCAGATTTCGATTGGTTTGTTCAACAGTGCAAGAGAGTGTGCTACATCTGCAAGAGTCACTTCTCACAAGCAGTTCGACCAACACTGGATAGAATCGACAATTCGAAAGGACATTCAAAAGAGAACGTGAAGATCTGCTGTGACTACTGCAACACATTCAAGTCAGACAAGGATGAACATCTCACTCGATTGAGAATTCAATTGAAGAAATACTGCATATGGAAATCATTGCCAATGACTCTGACACATGAGCAGACCTATCACAAACTGAGAGCTGCAGTGACTGGTGGATTATCGAATGTTCAACATCGACAGAACATCAAAGATGTGACCCCAATCAATCACTTCACATATGAAGATGGAAAAGTTGTCTCCATTGATACAGAACACATCGTGACTCACGTCTGTGGTGTTGACTTTAATTCCCTCGATCCAAGTGCTTTCTCATCAATCAAGAACAAGAACAATCCATACACGAATCACAGAATGTACATGCCAGGACGATGCTTATTCACCGCAACAGGAGATAAAGAATGCCGTAAGATTATCGAAGACAAAAATCAGAAGACATTGTTCGTTGCAGAACTGAAAGGACACATCGACGAGAAGTACATAAATGAGTTCATTAACTTCCCACCAATCTTCAGAAACATTGTGGTCAATACAACAGAAGAAAACATTGGAGAGAAGACATATTCACTGATGAAGAAGCATGGATTGAAGACTGATGACAAACAAAGAAAGCTAACTCAACTCTTGAGCACACACGATCAGTACATGTTCTTTTCGACATACTATCTGTGGTTCCTCATCGACTATTGCCACTTCATTGTCGACGACATTAAGAGTGTGATAGTGTTCTCGAGACATGCTGGATTTGAACCATTTGTGACTTCATTTATGAATGATCGAATTGAAGCAATGAAGGTTGGAAACAAAGGAAAAGAACAGTTCTGTAAGACCAACTTGAATGGAAGTTATGGATACGATGGAATGAACACTGAGAAATACAACTCAATCACAATCTGCAATGAGAAGAGAACATACTTGAAACAAATGATGAAAGGATTTGTAGCGACTCGAGAAATCAATGAGGACAACTACATCGTGATTGAAGATCGAGAGAAAGCATCATGCAAGACATGTCTGCAAGAAGCAGTGTTCACACTCGACAATGCTAAGTTCTGGTATCTGAATTTCATCTACAACTTCATGTACAAATGCCTAGACATGAACAAGATTCATTTCTGTGAGGGTGATACTGATTCTGCCTATTGGGCAATATCAGGTGATCCAAATGCTGGAATTCATCAACAATTTGAATATGTGATTGCTGACAAGGAATTCTATGATGAACACAAATATGAATGGTTTCCCAATCCAGAAAAGGGAGTTGATGATGAGAAGAAGCTGTTGGGATGAGCAATTGAAAAAGAAGGTGAACAGATGATCTGTCTTGCACCCAAGTGCTACTCTCTCGATGAGAAATGCAAGATCAAAGGAGTGTCTCTGAAGAAGACAACCATCACAAGTGACGATTATGTGAAGTGTCTGAACGGAGAGAAAACTGTGACGACAACACTGAACTTCACCGTAAAACGGTTCAAGCATCAGAATGATGCGTTCCAGACGAGAAGAATCGTGAGCGAAGAGGATAGAAATGGATTTGAGATTGCGAAAATACAACAGCAGAAACTCAGTCTCAGTGGAATCCATCTGAAGGCAATCGTACTTGAAAATGAATCGTGTCCTCCATTCATTCATGGACTGAAAGCAACTGATTATATTATTGAATCAACACAAACTTTATTTTTGTAGAAATGAACACTCGACAGATCAATACTTTAGTGAATAGACTTCTTCGGTGCACACAGCATTCCAAAAACGAAATAGTCGAAAAGAAATGGACTTTAACTAACGTTTTACCTGTCTATCATGGCGCTGATTCTAATGGACCTTTTGATGGAAATGATGAAACATACTTCGAGGATTGGTTCAATGGAGGTTTATCTCCTGAATTATCACTACCTGATGGAAGAAGAGTAGTTCAACAATTTGTAAGCAACTTCCTAGGAGTTCGTATTCGGGATAGCACTGCTAAACTTGCATTCGAAGCATATCAATTTTATCATCACGAGGTGACTCAGAGAGTGAATTTTTCACCACGGATTCGAAGGCCTGCAGAGGCAAGACCAATACCAATTCCAGTGCAAAGACCAATAGCAATTCAATCACCTGAAGACCTAGTTCTTCCTGGACAGATGAGAAACTTGAAATCAATGGGGTTTGAATATGAATATCCAATGAAGGAGAGGAAATTTGAAGAGGAGGACGATGATGACATAATTCCCAATCCACCAATGTCAATCAGAACAACTCCATTCAAACACCCTGTGAGAGAGATCAGACACTACGAACCGACGACACAGCAAGTGCTCAATAAGTTGGCACAAATGAAAGGATTGTTTGATCATCAACAGAGAAACGATTCAGAAGATGAACAGATCAAAGCTGAGAACTCAATAATGAAAAATCAAAAGCAGATTGAACACTTTATTACATCACACATTCTGGATGCAAATAAAATGAACAGAGACACATTCGTTCGAGCCTCGATAAACAGAAAGATTGCGAACGAAGATCTTGACTTCATTCTGACTCACACAAAACAAATCCCATTCGGAGGAAGATCATTTCTGGATTGGTATGAGGAATTTGATCACAGATGGAGTGTAGCACATCCGAGAAAAATACAGAGAGAAAAAGGAAGTGACAGAATGAGAATTGATCCACCAATGATTCCTAAAACAACAGAGAAAATCGTGTATCCATTTCGATCAAAGATGCAGTTCATGTCCAAAGCAATAACTGGTGATCCACAGAAGACATCTGACAGAAAGGTTCCACAGAATTGTGATCGACCATACTTTTCTCCCAAGAATGGATCATGGGAAATTGATCTCGTTTTTATCCAATCACCAACTTCGAAAACAGTTCTTCAGATCTACCTCTTCGCAATTAACATCAACACTAAATACCTGGTTGTGATTCCTGTTCTGGATAAATCATGGAGCAAAGTCAAGACTGCAATCAACGATCTGATAAATCATCGTGGAGTTCATGTCAACAACATTCGAGGAGATGGTGAAGCAGCATGGACAAGTGGAGAAGCATCAGAGTTTTTCAAGGATCAGAATGTCAGTACTTATTTCACAAGCTCACCATTCACAAATCATAATCGAATTGTCGATCGAGTGATCAGAACAATCAGAGATGGATTCCAAGACAATACAACACAGATGGCAAATCATTCATTGATGAATCAGATGGTTGAATACTACAACATGACTCCGCATCGGGCGTACTGGAACAAATTCACTCCAGAGCAAGCACAAAACAATCGAGAGATCGAAGCACTGTACATCTCCAGTTGTGAAGAACAATTGAAGGCCATCCAAAGACAGCAGACAACTCAGATGCTATGGAAATACAAACCAGGAAACATTCTGTTGATCCACCTTGATTTGTACAAGACTGTTGCGAAGTTTCAGAAGAAGCGTAGACAGTTTCAATTCGTGGGGAAATTCATTGAATACAAGCACGGAAATGTGGTAGCTACTCTACTGAATGGACTCACATGTTTATCAAAAGTTGTCTACGTTCCAATCCAACACACAAAGTTCCATGCAGACTCTATTGACGACTTAACTCCAGAATTCATCGCGGAATTCGGTCTATTCTGACCTCAGAACTTCGTTCGCTTCAATCTAGCGTAGTGCGATCTTCGATCTGAGAACTTTGTTCGTTTTCAATAATGTTTCAAATATTTTTATTTCACTTAAATGTCATCACTGAAAATATTAGAACCGTTTGATCCTGAGCAGAAAGAGTTCACAAACATCCACGACTTTCAGAGATACTTGGAGAAGAATAGAAAAGAACTGAATGAGTACACAACTCAGAAACTGAATAGGATGATCCAAATCGATGGATACAGAATCACAAAAATAAGAGGTGAGATAGCACTGAGGAAACGATATGTCGATGCTTCCACTCCTCCTAATTCACTTTCGATTGATCAAAGATTATCAGACATTGAAGAATCAATTCGAGCGTTGACAGATACTCTCAGCATGAGGCTTCGAAGTCTTGACGATACAATCGGTAATCTCATTCAAGAGTTCACGGACAGTTCGGTTTAACCCTTCTTTGTTGATCTCTGTGAGTGCAACTCCATCTGTGTTGTATCGAAGAATGATTGCTTCACATTTTTGTTTTCGTTGGTAAATGTTCCAGAATTGTCGAATATCAATTGGAGAGTTCAACTGAGGATAGACTCTACTGATTCGTTCTTTGTTGAATCCTCCAAAAATCCACATCGAATCAATGTTGGACTTCATGTCTGCTGACAAACTGAAGAGCTCATGCATCGTCAGAAAGAAAGTGAATTTCGGTTGTCGATTCTCGAGTAGCAAGTCCATCATTGTCATTCTATTTTTGGCTGTTCTACATTCACCTAGGATTCTACGACAGTCATCAAGGAGGATAATTGTTTGGAGATTCTGAACTGAGAAGTCATCAATGTACAGTGAGTCAAAGAGATTCTCTCTGCATTCATCAGTGATTCTATTCTGCCACTGATTGTCAATAATTTCTTCATAAGCAGCTTTTGATTCAGAGAGTTCCAAGAGAAATGGAAGTGCATCATCGTATTTCACTTTCACATAAGGAACGTTCAGTATTGGTTTGAACTTGTCGAATGTAGGATCA
>JARBJD010000641.1:0-26738 GCA_033064195.1 Blattamonas nauphoetae | reverse complement strand
AATGAAGATTTACGACGAGAAATCAGGAAGAGTTTAATGGAAGGAAAGGAGTCGGAACGGAATCCGAGTTCCACTTCAAAAAGCTGAGAATGGTAGAAGAAACAGAAGGACCAGTGGAGGAAAGATCGTGGAAAGAATCGAAGAAGGGAAGGACGACGAAACAGATTCCGACGAACGTGGACAAGAGAGGGCAGAGACAGAGAGAATCGGGACAAGCAAGGAAACGGCATTTTAAAACACAAAAATCAACAAACACCACCGAGTTCAATCATTGTCACTGAATCCCAACCATCTATCCCATCATCTCATTTCCTTTCTCCCCTTTCTTACAACTCTGCCTTCGACAGAATGTTGACTCGCTGCAGTCTCAAGAAAGGCAATGTTCACCCACAATCCAATCGGGAGAAAGAGAGACATGAGCGAAAGGATGGAGAAAGGAACGACTATGAAGAATATTGGGATGAGACTCTCCTGACAAGGAGAGTCATTCCGCTGAATGGGAAACAAAACTTCGAGTCAATTTCTGATATGTGGATGATGATTCAGATGATAGCAATGGGAGCAGCGATGGATGAGAGCCAGTTTTGATTATACGAGATTGAGGGATAGAGGACGATCTTCTTTTCTAAACCTTGCATTTTACTTATAAGATTTCGTTGTCAACCTGATCTGATTTATCTCACACTCTTTCTGAGGAATCCCTGTCAAACATCAAAACAATATGGGATGTTCTGATCCAGGTTGATCAATGAAAACTTGGTATGGGATATCTCGGCCAATTTGAAGAGTTGTTAGCTGTGGTTTTGAGAAAGCTCCTATTTCACATAAATCTCCAAAAAGGTTCCAATTGTGGGTTTGGCAAAAATATGGAACAACACCATGATCCTTTTGAACTTTTTCGGTCAATAAAAACAGGAATCAAAATGAGATTATGAGAAGATCAGTCTTTGTCATTTGCTGAGTTCACCGATTCCACATCAAACTGACAGAGAAATGAACATATCAAGGTTTCGCTGAACCCCAGTTCAGTGCCTGTAAAATGATCTGCAGTACAAAGGAGAGGGAGAAGGACGATCAAACCATTTCAATTTCACTTGTTTGTCATTCATGAGTTCTTAAACAAAGGAACAACTTCAGCTAATTTTGAATCAGGTTCATAGACGTGAGATTAATCCGAAATATCTACGTATCCGGGAATCAGGGTGTGACAAATATATATTGGTCAAACGAAGAAAATAAGAAAATGTTAGAATAATAGACCCATGTGAATCAGAGAAAACCTCAAAATACCACCTTTGCCCGATCAAGAAAATCTTTCGGCTATATCTTCACAACCCATGAACCGATTTTGATGAAATTTTTCACAGAAACATTATTTTGATGAAACGAACATTTTGACTAAAATGGAAAAAATGCTGGAAAAATAGGAAAAACACATATTTTTCTAGACGAAAAATGCTTAACAAAAAATCGTTTCTTTTTGAGCAGCTTTGTCGAAATCTTCCGATAACAATGCATTTTATCAGGTGCAAAACGGAAGTAGTGTAGAAGGCGATTTGGGAACCCCTGCCCTTAGACACCACTACTATAGCTTTTCTCCATGCCGATTGACAATTCAGAAAATACTTGAAGTAAAAGTCATTTTCATTTCAGAAAGTTGTCAATCTTAGAGAAATATTCTCTTCCAGAGTTCAGTTACTTCAAACTTCAAGTTGAAGCAAAATTTTGAAAATTTTCAAAAAGCAAAACCTTGATTTTGGCGGAAGCTGGTGTATTTTTTCAAGGTTCCGAAGGTTGCGACCCTTCTCATCGGTCCCTTTAGACCGGCATCGGAACTCATTTTATCGGTTTGAGTTCCGAGACGTACGTTGGTCTTGCCAAGGGCCTAGACCATGCCAAAGGGCAGTGATATGTGAAATTAAATGCTTCCGCCAGGAATTGAACCTAGGACCTTCAGCTTAGTAGTAGTAGTGCGTGCACTCACCATTACCACTAGACTATCCGGTCCTGAAATTATCCCGAAAAATCAGAAACTTTATACCCGAAAAAGACACTATAGCAGATTTAAAATTTGAAAACTTTGTCAATAAATTCAATATATAGCAAAATGCTCCCGTGAAAAGTCATGCTTTTAACGAGGGTAACAAGTGGCCAAGAATTAAGATTTAGCAGATCGCTCCCGTGAAAAGTCATGCTTTTAACGGGGTAAAAAGTTAAAAAGGAAAATCTAACTTATTTTGAAAAATCGCTGACGAGAAAAGTCGTGCTTTTAACGAGGGTAAAAAGTCGTTCCCGTGATAAATCCATGCTTTTAACGAGGGTAGATAGGTAGACGATAAAAGGAATATATAGCAGATCTGAACATTCGAGGTATAAGGCACAGGTCGAAACTAACATTTTCAGGAGCTAGTAGCTCAGTGGGTATGTTCCAGTGTCCACCCGTTTCTAGGGGTGGTCTGATTCAGGCGAGGGGCAATCTTAATTTCAAAAAAATGAAAAAGTTTCAAAATGCCAAAACAATTTCAAAAATTTAAAAAATTCAAAAATTCAAAAAAAATTTCAAAAAAATACTTAGGAAAATTTCAAAAATTCAAAAATTCAAAAATTCAAAAATTCAAAAATTCAAAAATTCAAAAATTCAAAAATTCAAAATTTCCAAAAGTTGAAGTATGAAACCTCGACGTAATTTCCTTGATACTCAGGCAAAATGGTGCCCTCGTGGCTAATGCGTAGAACGAATTGAAGGTTGGATTGAGGGACGAGCTGGGAGGCTGTCCCGGGGTTCACTGTGGGCATCACTTGAATGTGACCGTAAATCATGCCCCCCAATACCTTAGCCCTTCAAGGAATTCGCCAGCAGTAGTCATTGAGTAGGATCATGATAGAGTGATCCCCAAAGGAGTATCGGGTTGTCTCATGGTACAATCATACAAACTTGAAAAATTGAATGATGAATGATTGAAAGATTGAAAATGAATGATTGAAAATTGAATGAATGAAAAAATGAAACTTGGAAGAAAGAAACAAAAAGAAAGAAGCAAGATGAAAGCTGGCACAACAAGGAACAAGAAATAAAAGTTCCAACACCTCACTTCACATTTCATTTTTATTTTTTGATTTTTAATTTGTATTAAATGACAACAGTGAATACTACATATGTCTCGCTAAAGACTTCGAACCCTCCAAAGGGGAGCGAAAACGTCGAACAGATGCCAAGCAAGCTTTGATTCAGTCAATGAAAGAAGAGAACTGTGAACTTGTCTCTGAGTATGTCAGACATAATATCCCAGTCATCTATGTTCATGAAGGTGTTGAGTGGAGGATAAAACCAAAGTTGTGGAATCAAGGGAACAGACCACACATGTCACAACGTCGACACTACACTCAATCGTTTGTTGAGAATGAACTGAGGAAGTACAACTGTGAGCTCGTTGGTGAGTACAAGCAGGTTCTGACTCCATTCACATATCGAGAAATTGGTGGAACTGAAGTCTTCAAAGTGCGACTAGATTCCTGGCTAAAGGCAAAGAAGAAGCCACATTTGAGGAAGCCAAAATAATCACTCAACTTTTTTATTTTTATTTTTTAATTCGTAGTAAATGACACAACTCTGGAAAGTGAAGGAACAAATCAGAGAAGTTAGAGAACTATTTCCAAACACTCAATTCGCATTTACTGATGGTCGAACATACAAACCTGACAGCCCATACAAGCAACATCACTATTCATTTCTCCTGGCAATGCTTCAACACCCAGATGTTGGATATCGAAATCCTAATCCAACAGCATATCTCAATATCAATTTAATACCGAAATTCCTGAATGAAGTGAGACAACGACGACAGATTGAACAACAACAAGCCATGCAGAGACAGAATGAAACAAATAACAATGCAACGATGAATGAAGAGGATAAAATGTAATCATCATTGACATGAAAGCAAATCCAAGAGTGAACGAAACTGAATTGAAGAAGCAAGTGTTCAAGATCACGAGGAAACTGAAGTCGATAGAAGAGAAACTGATGGATCATTGGATGAAGAATCTGTTGATCATTCAGAAGAAGAATGAACAAATGGAATCAAGAAAAGTGAAGCAATTTGATGGATTCAATGAATGCATCTTGCTCGCTGAACCACGTGACAAACTTGCCTTCAATGAATGTCTGACGAACGCACGAAAGAAGTTCAAGAAGAATGAGGTCGAGAAGGTTGAAGACAATGGAAAACCATATCAGTTGTACTTCCACAATCACTTGAAGAACGTTGAGGAAATCACAACCTTCATCAATGCAGTGTATGAAAAAGAGAAGGATCGACCATTCAAGATTAGTATTGATTTTGGAAAGATTGTTGAGAGAAAAGATAAAGATGAGACACAGTACAATGACTTCAGACCAGAATTGAGAACACATCAAAGAGTTTTCCAACAGTGATTCGAAGTGAAGCAGACATCACTGAGTATTCCAAGTATGCAATCAACCTCATCAAAGAATCACAAGAGAGAACACTGATGGACACAAAGACAATGTTCATTGCCTTCCATTCCATTCTGGTTGCAGTGTACAGATTCCCAGTTGCAGGAAAAGCGAATGCAATTCTCACTGAACATATCAAAACGAGAAACATTCGGTACATAGATTCTGAGTACAACATCTGCTTCTTTCAAGCGCTCTCATTCCTTCACTTCCTGAGGTTCAAGGAAAGAAGATATCAATTAAAATGAGAAACACCGAAGCATACAAACTGTTCACCAAATGGATGAATCTCACCAATCTCACGTCATATCAACTCACTGAACACTTGCGAAAATACCCTGGATTTGATATTGCATCTGACATGGAGAAAGCAATGCAATTATTCAATATTACAGTTCACATTTATGAATACGACGAAGACAAGAAGAAATATTTCCTGAGTCAATCGTACATCAACGAGAATGATGACGCAAGAGTTCTTCCAATCCTGATGATTCCTCTCACTGCAACTCTTGTTCATGTGATGTTCATTGTTGATCCTGAGAAAATCACTGGATATAAACTCTGTCCATATTGTCAATCGAGAGGATTCCAAGTAAAAGATTCTCACTTCAAGGCTTACTACGAGAAACATCTCAAAGAATGCAAAGAAGTCGATGGAAAACATGTGAAGAAGATCTCACTTGATAAAACGCCAAGGCCATATGTACCACACATTCTTAACAACAAGACTCATGAATTTCTGATGGCACACAAGAGACAAGACGAATTCAAACCAACGCAGTACTACATCACTTTTGATTTCCGAAACAATGGAAGATCTCATTCTTGACAATCTATTCTCTGATGACAACACTCAACTGATCTCACATTTGAAACCTCTCTGTTGCATCAGCAATTAAAACAAAAACAGGAGTTCAATCAATCTACTTTGATCTTCGAAATGGAAAAGACTTTGTGAAGCAATGGATCAGAGAACTCTTCAAATATGCTGAGACAGTAAGAGAGAACAATCAATATGAAGACCCAGAGATTCCTTCACAAAATGAAGTCAGTGTGATTGATTCAACAGTTCCAGATTTGACATCAATCTCATATTCCGTGATCTCGTTGACAAGGATTGGAAAGTGGTGAGCTTCTTGGATCAACAACGAAGTACAAACAAGTACTGATCAGACACGAGAAAACACAACAGGTACTTCGGTTCATTGACATGATGTCATACACTGGACCAATGACTTTGGACAATGCAGTCAAAGCCTTTGGAGGAAACACTACACTTCAGAAATCATTCTTTGCTTACGAATCATTTGATTCATCAGACTACGATACAGTGCTGAGCAAACAAGAACCTTTCTCCAAGTATGAATTCTATTCCAGTCTGAACAATAGTGAAATGTCCGACACCGATTACCAACTTTACCTTGATGATTGGAACAAACAAGGATTCAAGAACAGATGGGACTATCTAAAATTCTACAACATCAGAGACGTCGAATGTATGATTGCACCTTTGATAATCTCATTGATTTGAACTTCCAATACAAAGTGGATATGTTGCACAATCTCTTTATCAGCGAATGCTTCTGCAATCAAGTATGCATGCGCCTACAAAGACTTTGATATTGATGCTGACTACAACGAATGTGACGAATCTGGTCCAATCAAGATCACCAAACAATACTGGAAATACAAAGTTGAAGGATACAGGTATCAAGACCAGAAAGCTCATCGCAATACTACAGCCAAGTGTCACTTGAAGCGGACTACGACTGGTTTGTTCAACAGTGCAAGAGAGTTTGCTACATCTGCAAGTGCCACTTCTCACAAGCAGTTAAACCTACATTAGACAGAATCGACAATGCAAAAGGACATTCTAAAGAGAACGTGAAGATCTGCTGTGATTACTGCAACACCTACAAGTCAGACCATGATGAACATCTCACAAGATTGAGAATTCAACTGAAGAAGTATTGCATCTGGAAATCACTCCCAATGACTCTGACGCATGAGCAAACATATCACAAACTGAGAGCAGCAGTTACTGGTGGATTATCGAATGTTCAGCATCGACAGAATATCAAAGACGTGACACCAATCAATCACTTCTCATTTGAAGATGGTGTTGTCAAATCAACCGATACTGAACACATCATGACTCACGTTTGCGGTGTTGATTTCAACTCTCTGCTTCTCATCAATCAAGAACAAGAATAATCCGTACACGAAACACAGAATGTACATGCCAGGAAGATGTTTGTACACAGCAACAGGAGATAAAGAATGTCGGGAGATTATCGAGAACAAGAATCAAAAGACATTGTTCGTTGCAGAACTGAAAGGACACATCGAAGAGAAGTACATAAATGATTTCATTAACTTCCCACCAATCTTCAGAAACATCGTGGTCAATACGACTGAAGAGAACATTGGAGAGAAGACATATTCGTTGATGAAGAAACATGGATTGAAGACTGATGACAAACAACGGAAGCTAACCCAACTCTTGAGCACACACGATCAGTATATGTTCTTTTCGACATACTATCTGTGGTTCCTCATCGACAATTGTCACTTCATTATTGATGACGTAAAGAGTGTGATGGTCTTTTCGAGACACGCTGGATTTGAACCGTTCGTGACATCATTTATGAACGATAGAATAGAAGCAATGAAGGTTGGAAACAAGGGAAAGGAACAATTCTGTAAGACCAACTTGAATGGAAGTTACGGATATGATGGAATGAACACTGAGAAGTACAACAGAGATATAGGGTGGTGGTTGAGTAGTTGATAAGAATAAGTGTAGGGAAATAGGTGGCATAGACAAGGGTGATTGGGCATAGGTGAAAAGATAGATTTGGGGGAAAGAGGTGAAGAGACAAGGATGATTGGGCATAGTGAAGAGATTGGGAGGGGTGAAGGAGGCATTGATGAGGGGGGCATGATTGTGTGGACATGGTTGAGTGGCATTGATGAGGTGGCATGGTTGAGTGGGGTATTGATGAGGAGACATTGATGTTGAAATACGTGTCATGAGTGGAAATGTGGGTTGGTGAAGAGACATGATTGAGGAGACATGATTGTTGATTTGACATTGTTGACATTGTTGAGTTGATTGTGTGGACATTGATGACTCAGGAGCTGATGTGCGTATTACATATCGAGATTTGTGTTTTGGAAAAGGGATTGGGGTGGAATAGGTGAACAGGATTTGTTGAATGGACAGCATTGACAGTGGAATTGGTGTGAGGAATTGGTGGTTGTTCATAAGTGTTATTGGTGTCAACGTGTCAATGGGAAAAATCGGGACTTTTATTTTGTTTATTTTTGGGAGGTCCACAGGTCCACAAGTCCACATGTCCACTTTGTACAAAATGGTTAAATACAATAAATCAATATTTTTATTTTTATCTTTGTCAACTGTGAAAAAATGCTCACTGGTGAAAAGTCCACAGAGCAGAGGCATGGTGAAATGGAGTGACATTGTTGGAAAAGAATATATTGACAGATCAATTGGCACGATCATTTGGGGGTTGTTTCCTAATGCTATTGGTGTCAACGTGTCAATGGAAAAATCGGGTATTTTATTTTATTTATTTTTTAGGAGGTCCACAGGTCCACAAGTCCACATGTCCACAGAAATGTCTATATACAATCAAATCACTATACTCTATGTGTCTCTTTTTCAACTGGCAATAAAAATATCCACAGGTCCACATGTCCACATTGGTAGGGCATGGGAGAATAGTAGGCTATTGTTGGAAAAGAATATATTGACAGATCAATTGGCACGATCATTTGGGGGTTGTTTCCTAATGCTATTGGTGTCAACGTGTCAATGGAAAAATCGGGTATTTTATTTTATTTATTTTTTAGGAGGTCCACAGGTCCACAAGTCCACATGTCCACAGAAATGTCTATATACAATCAAATCACTATACTCTATGTGTCTCTTTTTCAACTGGCAATAAAAAATATCCACAGGTCCACATGTCCACTGACTAGTTAGAATTTAGATGGATATTTTTGAAAGAACTTTTTTGGGCTCAAAGCTGGCATATTACATAAATCAGTTTTGTGTTTGTGGACTTTTTACTTTTGATTCCACAATTTTCTTCATATTTTAGATTGACTGTTGACAAAGATAATAAAGAAGATATTGGTTTGATTGTATGAGGTCATTTTTGATCATTGCTCACAGCTGGAATATTACATTTCTCATTTTTAATTATGTGGACTTTTTACTTTTGATGCCACAATTTTCTTCATATTGTATAATGACAGTTGACAAATATAAAAATAAAAGATATTGATTTGAATGTAAAAAGCCATTAATGTGATGCGTTCAATGTACAATGTGGACTTGTGGACCTGTGGACCTGTGGACCTGTGGATTTATAAACAAAATAAAAGTCCCGATTTTTCCATTGACACGTTGACACCAATAGCACTAGTGAAGACTCATCAATTCCTTATGCCAATTGATCTGTCAATATATTCTTTTCCAACAATTGATGTGCATTTGAGCGTGCCTCTGCTCTGTGGACTTTTGGACTTGTTGGTATTTTCGATTGACAGATTAACAAATGTGTGCAATATTGATACTCCGACATGATCTGACAGCTTACAAAGAAACATATATGATGTGGACTTTTACCTTTTGATACCACAATTTTCTTCATAATATATAATGACAGTTGACAAGTATAAAAATAAAAGATATATTGTTTTGATTGTAAAAAGCCATTAATGTGACGTATTCAGTGTGCAATGTGGACATGTGGACTTGTGGACCTGTGGACCTCCTAAAAAATAAATAAAATAAAATACCCGATTTTTCCATTGACACGTTGACACCAATCGCACTAGTGAAGACTCATCAATTCCTTATGCCAATTGATCTGTCAATATATTCTTTTCCAACAATGTCACTCCATTTCACCATGCCTCTGCTCCGTGGACTTTGGGATATTGACCCAATGACACCAGTCTGCTTTCAAAAATATATCTGATCCTTAGATCTCATCGTCAGTGTTTTCTTCGTCAACGTCTGCATGAATTGCTGCTTGTCTCAAAAGTGCAGCATATTTAGGATCGATAAAGTAACAGAACGTTTGCTTTCCATTAATTCTTTTCTGTTTAACTGTACAATGCTCATGTAAGTCCATCTGAAATGTCTTGAGCTTTTTGTAGTATTCAGGCATCAGTTCAGCCGCATATGATCGAGGCATTCCTTTCTCCAATTCGTCAATGTGTTCCAGACAAAAGTCTCCAATTGCTGATCTAGACACCTCCTGGAGTAGACATCTAGCATCTGTGTTTGGCAATTGTCTTGGATTGAATTCAGAAATGTCCCTTTGTCTGAAGTAGGTCAACAAATGTGAGTAGAATTCAGGAGAGAATGAGCGAATGAGGTTTAGGAAATAGTTGGCATCATCCTTACGTTTATTGGACACTTTGCACACGCAGTAACGTCTATCGTCGACTTCAATCTTTACTGGATATGCGTTGTTTGTACAGAAGATTAGATTGGCTACATTCTCGGCATCACGACGAGCGATTCCTTTCTCGTTTGCTCTGAAACTTGTATCTGATATTATGGATTTGAGAGCATCAAAATTGGACATTCTTTCCTCACCAGCATTCTTCAGTTCATTGTAGACAATCAGCATCTTTCCCTCAATCACTGTATTGAATGTACCACATAGTTCCTGAATATCGGTTATATTTGGAGCAGAGTATCCACGCATTAGTTCACAGAGCACATTGGTCCACACATTCTTGCCAATTCCTTGCATTCCCTTCAAGATTATGACAGACGCTGTCTTCTGACCTGGATTCTGAATGACAAAAGAAATCCAATTCAAGATGAAGTTGTACAATTCGTCACTGTTGTCGGAAATTATCTCTTTGGTGAAATCCAAGAATGGTTGAACAAGCTCATTGTTTACTTCATCAACGAATGGGTATTTGTATCCTTGAAATAGTGAGAACATTTCTGGATTGTCACTGATGAATCGAATGCCATTGACCATAAAACGATTGCGATTGTCCTCGAATAAGCTTTGGCAATTGAATACTTTCACTTTCTTTGGATCCTCGTTTGGTATGGTCACTTTTATTGATTTCAACAATCTTAGGACATTGCTTTCTTTCTGAACATTGACGCAGTAGCAGAGATCAAGCGAACTGTATTCTTTCACAATGCAAAGCAACGATACTTCAATACAGCGAAGAACTTTCAGCAGATCTCTCAGAACTTCCTTTTCTGAATTGTATTCTTTATTCGTGGCCTTTTTTTCTGATCGTAGAGAAGTCAAATGGAGACAGAAGATCAATTTTGTCTTTGTATGGCTCATCATTGCTTTGTTCAAGGCATTGGTCCTCCTCGGATTCATCAATGCTGTCAAATACATCTGAGACATCGTAGTCTGTGAGAGGAATAACGAGTTCATTATTGTAGTATTTCTCGTTGTGGATTCGAATGATTTTGACGAGTACTCCTGGATGCGAAATATTTGATGCGTATCTGATTCTTTGAGCATCCCAATTCATTTTTGTATTCTCTGTTAATGTATTGTGAGCATAGACGTCTTGGTACGTTTGGTCCAGCATCTCGTCAGTGAATCCATCAATTTGTCGCAATGAATTGAGTCCAGCAAACAATGGCAACAGGGAGACTTCATCCTCGAGTGAACGAGAGCCAGAATCATTGTGGATTGTCAGTCCTGTCAATCCTTTTCTGATTACCTCTGCTTGCTTAAAGAATACTGTTGAATTGAATCACTGTCGAATGTAGGAACTTTTGGACCCTCTGTCTTTGGAGGCTTGACTGATGGCTTCTTATCTGATGGAATTGGCTTCAATGCAATGCACAGATTGGACAGTACATCCGACAATGATGCCAGTTTGAAGAGCTGATTAAAATCATTCAATGTTGAATATGTATGGATTTTATTCTTGCCTTCGACCTTCCTTTGCACTCTTGATTTTGGTTGCACAATCCAGCGCAGATTGGAGTCTACACAAGCGAACAAATCCACATCGTATTGCTCAGTTTTCTTTACCTTCACCATTGAATTCTTTTCCAGTTTGTATCCGTCAATATCGCAGTAGATGTGAAGGCCACCAGAACCAGTCACGACTAATCCGACATTTTTAGGTAGTACATCAATCACTGATTGTCTGATTTTGGTTTTGGTTTCTTCATTAGCATCCTTATTCAAGACGTCAATGTCCACGACTGCTAGATTGGTCACATGTGCAATATTTATCGCTGTTCCTGTCTTTCTGTTTCCAGCATTATCGGTTGAAGCACCTTCGCTATATTTCTTGTAGTCATATATTGGTACTTCATGAGCTCTCAAACGATCATTTAAAGATTGTATTTCGACTGGAGTGCCGTTGAACAATGCTTCGAAATGATCGTCGATCAATCCAGGATTAATGGCACAAATGTCATTGACTTTTTTGTCTTCAACTTTTGTGTTCATTCTTTCTAAGGAGATAAAATATTAGATTTGAAAAAAAGTTAAGCGTTTGTTTTTTCTGACACCCACAATTCACTGATATTTCGATCAGAACGCACCAGAATAACGTGCACACTCTCCCCATGCATCTGTGGCATCGGTGGATTGTTCTGGCCATTTTTGATTTTTTCACTTTTTTTCACCTCCATTTGTGAAAATTACAAAAAACTGATTTTTTCCAAATTAACCTTATTTTTTGAGACCATCCAAAAGTGTACTGGCAAGGTTAATATCGGTCTGGTGAACTTATTTATGATGTGTTTCGAGTGATCTGAGAAGTATTTCGGGGGTTATGGGTGATCTCAAAATTAACGCTGTTTTATTTTTTATCGATTTTTTTAATATGTATATGAAGAGGAGATCCAGACAAAGTTTGAAAAATACAATTTTGAGCTTCGACCATACAAACCTCTTCCAAGGTCAATCCCGATCTGCTGAGTTCATTTCTGATGTTTTCAGAGTGATCTGAGCATTAGTTCGGGAGTTATGGGTGATCCAAAAACAAACGTTAAACTTTTTTCAATTTCTAATTTTTTAATTTGTATATGAAGAGGAGTTCCAGAACAAGTTCAAGTATTGAGCCCTCGACGTAATGTTCCAAGATACTCAGGCAAAATGGTGCCCTGGTGACTGATGCGCAGAACGATTTGGAGGTTGGATTGGAGACGGATGATCGAAAGATTGTCCCCGGGGTTCATGTTGGCAGCACTTAGATGTGCCCGTAAATCATGCCCACCCAAGACTTAACCCTTCAAAGACTTCGCCAGCAGCAGTCATTTAGAAGGATCGCGATAGAACGATCCCCAAAGGAGTATCGGGGTGTCTATAGGAAGCTCGTACGAACGTGGGAAGGCTCTTCTCTGACTATTTTTGCCAGTTCATTAGTCTGTATATACGTTAAAGTTGAGAACTACAAATTTTCAAACAAAAATAACTGTCCCTTATTTCATCGGAGATTGAACTTATTTCTGATCTGAGGCGTCAGAGCATTGACTGAATCTGCAATCTTTTCTGTGAAGTGAATAGGAATGTCTACAACTCGGATGTCTTGATATGGCTGAAGGAGTTGACAGCGAACATTACCATTGACGTATGACATAAATGTCGCCAATTTATTGAACTGTCTTCTGCGTTTCTCGAATGTGTGTTGAGTTTTTGATAAATCCAACCGAATCTGAAGCACATTGCCTGGTTGATAATTCCAGAGTCCATTTCTGTTCTGAGTTCTCTTGATCTGCTTCAATTTGTCTTGCTTTCGTTGGAAATATGCCCATTCGAGTTCAGCATCTCTTTCAACCTCAACTGGAGTGACAATATTTCGAAATGCCTTATGAGGAGTTAGATTGTAATAATCCACAAACTGCTGCATTACATTATTGTCACACATCTGCGTTACATTGCCACGAAAAGCATCTCTGATGGTGCGAATCATTCGATCAACAATTCTATTTTTGTTCGTGAAGGGAGATGATGAAAAGAAGAACTGGACGTTATTCCTTTCGAGGAAATCTCTGATGCGATTGTTGTTCCATCCTGATTCTGCATCTCCACGAATGTGCTCAACTTTCACTATCTGAATCAACTGCTGAAGAGCATTTTGGAGTGTTACATCATTCCTCGACGCAATTTTAATCATAACAAGATACTTGGTATTAATGTTCACACACACGAGATAGTACTGCGGATTTGATTGAGGATTTGTCTTGAGCACCATGATGTCAATTTCCCATGAATGACGATACGGAGAGAATGAAGGACGTTGAAGAAACAATCGATTCTTTGGATAATGATCTGTCACAAAGGTATTTTGATCTGGAACAGGAACTGTTGGATTCACTTGATGAAACACTTTTGTTTTTGACTTAAATGGATAGTCGATTTGTTGTTGAATCCGTGGAGCTGGCGCATTGATTCTTGGTGCTGGATTGAACACTCTCATTCTTCGCAAATCTGCTTCAAATACTTGATCTGGATGATTGACACGAAACAAATCAAAATACGAATTGTACAATTCCGACAGTGTTTTCCCTCCAAACTGGAGTATACGATCTTGTTTTGCTATATCTGACAATTGCTGTTGTGTGAACTGATACTGATGAAGAATACGAGAAAAGAGTTGCAGATTTGTCTTGAGTCCATTCTCTTCTGAACATTGTTGAATGATTCTTGTTGCATGTCGCTTCTGTTTTGCTACTTCCCATGATGGAACATTTTTGAATATTGAATCAACTGTTGGCATTTATTGGACATAAAAATAACTTATCCTCAGCAAAGATAGTCACCTCTGTTTAATCCATCAATGAATGGAGCACATGAGCCATTCGGAAGGACCATCATCTTTGTGTGAATTGACGTCAATGCATTCTTTTTCACCAGTACTGTCACCATTGAATCTTCTTTCATTTGGAAGTTCACATTCTCTCCTTCAATCGGTTGTTTTGTCTCATTTGCTTTGATGAATTGTGATTGATCCAGCTGTGAATTCCGGGCTAGTGAGATACCTTTAATGGCTTTGTGGATTGGTGTATTTTTCTCACTGATGTAGTAGCACTTTGGCGACAGAGCAATCATGAAATCACCTTCTTTCTCCACTGACAATCCCAGTAGTTTCTTCCTTGATTTAATTCCACACTTTGGATTCGGCAACCATTGAAACACTTTCTTTTCGTAGAACTTTTGATTTGACACTATTGCTGATAAGCCTTGATGACAGTCTTGATTTGGATCACCTGCAATGGCGATAGACAACGAATCTGTGTCACAATAAATGAAATGAAACTTCTGTTCATCACAACATTTGGTGAGGAAATTGTAATAGAAATTGAAGTACCAATACTTGGCATTCTCAAGTGTAAAGAAAGCTGATTGAAGAGCAGTTTTGCATTTGAATTTCTTGGGTTTAACATCGACCAAATACAAATCTTTACCAATCTGATCAGTCGACAGAAAATCAGGATACAAGTGCTTCAGAAACGTCTGTTCTCGATTTAACAAATATGATCTTTTGTATTTTTCAGTATTGAGTGAATCATAACCGTAGCACGAATATAGGATTAGTTTACAGAATTTTTCCATCCCAGTGTTTCCAGCTTCAATTGCAGCGATTCGACGTTGAATCATTGACGTGATGAATCCATTGAATGCAGTATTCTTCTCGAAAACTGCCATTTCCGACACATCATCGATTTCAAAAGCACAATCATCAATAAGGAACCACAAATAGTATGAATTGAACACTCTATACTCACCAAAAGTGGACAACAATTGTGTGACTTTCTTCTCTGATTTGCCTTCTGGAACTCCACAATTCCTCATTGCTTCAAGAGTATCTTCTGAGCATATCTGATCTGGTTTGATATTGATTGTCTCAACGATTGGAGGCATATTGATGAAATCATAGATTCTGTCGTCTCGAATATGTCCCTTCACTTTGACTGCGAACAGATCTTTCCTATCTTTGATGATCTTCAACATTACTTCCTTCTTTGTCGTGTAGAATTTGACACCTCCAGGCATATACATTCTGTTGTTTGTATATTTAGCAGCTTTGTGTGGCACCGATGCTGAAACACTTGGATAGAGAGAATTATTGTCAAGACAGAGGATGTGAGTCATTACATTTCCAGTATCTTTGTCAATCACTTTTTTGTTTGCGCTATCGTATTCAAAACGATGAATTGTGTCAATTCCTGATCGATTCAATCGGTGCATAACATTAGACAAACCACCAGTGATTCCACTCCTCAAAAGCTTGTACACTCTCTCATCAGTTAATGTCGTCTGAAGCTTGTGAATTTGAGCAAATTGGCGCAGTTTATTCTTGAGTTTCGTCAGGTGTTCATCTCGGTTTGATTTCACTACATTACAGTACACTCAACATGGTTGACAATTCTCTTTTGTGTGAGATAGTGAGCAGTCAATTCGATCGAGTGTTGGTTGATTCTGATGCGTAAATGAAGCTCCATAAATGGCACATCCTTTCTTGATCAATTCAGTCATCCATTCAAAGTCATTGTCATTTACATTTTGAGCAGTATCTCGATCTGCTCTCTCATCTTGGTATTCATAATTCTTCACCATATATTTCCATTTCGCTTGGGTCAAATCAAAAGCTTTCTCATTAGTTTTCACTACATAAGTGGCATCGATATCGAAGTCTGCATATGGAGGATAATCAGAATAGAGTGACGGAATGTACGTTGACATATTTCTCAAATTCACTGCTGCTGCCGGACATGAAACAAACTGCAACATATCGACTTTCCCTGATGCAAACCATTGAATCAATTTCTGTATTGGATCAATCATAATAAGTGTGTCGTTGATGTTATAGTTTTTCAGGTATTCTCTTCTTGTACTGAATCTCTTGGCATCTTCAACATAGTCAGAATACGAAAGATCTTTCAACAACGATTCATTTTTCACATGCGAATAGAACACTTCTTCTGGAAACGGTTCTGATTTATTCAATTCTTCTTCAACATTTGTGATATTGATTGCTTCGTACGGAAAGATGCCTTTGGAATCAGTTCCATCACCAAAGTCCTGCACAAATGATTTCAATGATTGTGGAGATACAAAATTCATTGCATCAAGGAATCTCAATGACACCTGGAGTTTCTTATGACGAACCACGAGCTGTTTAGGACACTTTGCAGATCCAAGTGGAGGTTCATAGATGCTCCATTGTGTGAAGTGAAGTGCATTCATGATGACTGGAAGATCGAAGTTAGCACTATTCCAACCCATTACTGTGACATACTCAGGCTTCTGATTTGATCCCAGTGATCCCAGTCGGATCTGATCCCACTAAATACCTACAATACCATTTCGTTTCTTTCATTTCAAAAAAGTCTTCTTATATATGATATTTGAATGGAAAAAAAAGTAAAAAGGAAAATGGTCACTTCATAGATCATGAAAATGCAAACTTTGGGTGCTGCTGTTTCAGTTTGTTCTACAACAATAATTATAAAACCAAGTCGATAATGCGTTATTATGTCTTCTTTGATGGTTTTTTCTCACTGACTAAAGTCAATGAAGGGAATACATCGAAAAAAGAAGTGTTGGTGATTGTGATCGTGCGTGTTTTTGGGAAATAAGAGCTGTCTGAAATATTGAAGAGCATTATGTGAAAACAAGAAGTGAATTGAACATGATTAATGAAGTGATAATGAGAAAATCTCAAAGGAAAAGAGTTGAAATTTGATCTCAGTCCAAATTTAGGCACTGACATCAATTGATCCCAGTTTTACCTATTTTGATGGGACTACTCAGATGCCTGGACATACTTATTCGATGGAATGTCTGGATCTGAATACTGTTGATATTCTTGGATTCTCAGTGCTTCGACGAACATATCATTTATGATGAAATGTATAAAGCTTATATTGTGTGCTTGCTTTTGGATTTTCTCTTTTGTCAAATCAGCATCGATTAATCCAGCTTTGAGACACATTCTGATCCATTCATCTTCATTGTCTTTCATTGATTCGAAACTCTTGTCAAGATACACTGATTTTCTACCACTATTGTCATACGAACATTCAAGTCTATTTACATCTTTCACTGTTTGTTTTTTCTGAATATGGAAGTGAAGAAGAAAACGCTAATGAATACAAATGATGTTTATTTAGAACTGTACTCTTCTCTTGCGGATTGTCCGATGGAGGAAGATCCATTGAGCATTCGCCAATGATAGTTTCAATATCGAATGTCAAGAATTGATCTGTATACTTGTATTCATTCATCCTTCCTCGAGACAATAGATAAGACATTGTTGGATTGTCAAGAACTGCAGATAATATTGGTGCTGAAGCATTATCTAAATCCACTGATCTTTCTTCATTTTTGATACCCTGTTCCAGACATTTCTTCACATGATTGTCGAAGTCTCTGGTGCCTGCGCCTCTTGAATTATATGGTCGACAATAGTCTTTGCAGTGTGGACAAATCATCAATTTCGTCAACTTTTGTGGATCAGAAACAAACATCAAATGTGCATCCGACTCGAGAATGATCATCAATAAATTCAAGTCTCTTGCATTCTCCAATGGTGAAAGAAACGATTGTGAAAGTGCATAAATCCATGAGCCTCCATTGTCTTTTTCAATTGCTTCATAAATATGTACGTTCACATTGAAGAATTCTACAAATCTGTCTATTTCAGTTGAGATATTGAATCCAGGATAATCTTTGAGTATTTTAACCAATGCCGGACTAGTGAGGTCTGTGAAATGATAGAATGAAGTGAAAAGTTGCTTTGCGATCTTGATGCGTGAATCACGACAGATATTCTTGCCATCAGCTTCTTTTCCATGAGTGAGATATGTCAGAGCTGTGAAAATACAAATCTTATATTTACAGTCAACATAGAACACTGTCTGAAGAGCAATATGTTCTTTCAATCCTGGAACACAAGCACCACCATTTCGCAATCGGTACACATAAAAAGCAGCTCCATAAATGGCACATGGTACTCGTTTTGTATCAATCACAGTGACTTCAAAACTGTCTCTGATTCTTGATTTCATCGCATTTATGACAGCATCAATGTCTTGAGGATTTTGGACTGTAATCGGAGATGTTTTCATTGAGTTCTGATAGAATGGTGTATTCTCTTCGAAAGTGGTATTTCCATTTTGATCTGTTACAGAATTCAGTATTGCAAAGTCAAAGAGATCTTGAATGGGAAATTCTCTGCTGTGAATACTTCTCTGAGTCGTGCTTCAATGTCTGCAAATGATGTGATATTATTGCGAAAATACAACTGAACTGGACCATTGGCGTCTCGATATTGTTGATCTGCGATGTATCCTGCTGGTGCCAAATTTGCCCTCACGTTTTCCAATGCAGCAGTAAATGCTCGAACATTTTCGACATCTCTCAACATCAGAGCCTTCAATTGTGTTTGTGGCAGCTGTGGAAGTACAATATTTTCTTCAATTGGGACTTGATACAAATTCAGAAATCTTCGTTTCCTTTCCTCAAATTGTGCTAACATTTGTTGGTATCTCGTTCGTTGTTCATATTCTCGGATTTCCTGATTGAGATTCTGTTGGTGTCTTCTTTGCTGTCTTCTCTGTTCTTGCTCTTGCTCAATGATTTGTTGATTTGGTTGTACAATTGGGGTCCATTTTTCGAGACTCAACACCCCTTTTTTATTTGCTTAAACAATGTCTTATATTGTATCATTTCACCTCAGACTGGGAAAACTGCAGCAATTGTGTTTTCGTAAAACAGATTCGATCGAACCCACAACTCACTTCACCACTTATCGATCTTGATCCACACGTTAATTCGATTTCTCTTACTCTTCTTCGTCATCTAATCTGTGTCTTGCTCTCATCTGTGCACGCAATGTCATAGATTATCCACTCATTCAGTGTTCCGTTTCGTCTCCTCTGTTGCGAACAGTCTGATCGTGACCAGTCTACAACAACCTCGCCATCACATCGTTCAGGCTTGGAAAGTGTGTATTTTTTGTCTTTTCGGCACTACAACTTCTCTCTCCTCCTCATTCAGCATCAAGTTCCTCATAACTGGTTATCCACCATGCCTTGTATCAATCGGACAAGAAGAACAGTTCAATTGACATTTCCATCAAGACAATCTTCAATCACGGATCCATCTCCACTTCAGCCACTTCCGAGTTGAATTCGTCATGATCATCACATCAAAGCATCCGATCTCTGTGAATTATCGTCAAGTCAGTCGAAATCCCTCAGCAACATGGAAAGGGATCGAAATATCTTTGAGATCCGTCAAGTTCTGAGTCATTTCCGAGCTTCACCCAAAATGTACTCATCCCGAATTGCCCAACTGATCCTTCGTGAACTCGACAAGATTGTCCCTTTTGACTCGGAAGGATGGGCAGAAGCATTCGTTAAATGGCACTATTTCTCATTGAATGGTGAACGGGAACGAACAAAATGTTCTGTCAGGTATGTGAATCATCAAACAATATATTCGTTCATTCATCGAGTGTGTCGGTCAATACCTCCATCTATTGTCAAAACCTTGTTTATTCTTTCTTATTCAATCTTTCTTTCCCCTCGATTGCCGATCTTTCATCATTCAGGTCATACTCACCATGTCATCGCGTCCTTCATCTTATGTATCATTAAATGAGCATCAGGACCCATCCAACAGATGTTATTCAGTCTATTACGTTCCTCCATTCCGACATCGATAACATTATCCCTTTCGGCTCGATGTTATCACTCTGGATCCAGCTCCTTTGAAGGTGCATCACAAATCTCAAGAAGACATCCATCGTCTGCAAAATGATTCCAGAGTTGAAAACATTGTTCGTCATTCGCTGGACACTGCACATTTTATTCACGCAGTGGATGGTTCTGGCGAACGAAAGGAGCTTATTTCGATCAAAGCGCTCCCCAGATGATTATGCGCTCGAAGACCTGATTTGTGTCTGCGTTGTACATTCGATGGAGGAGGAAGGAAAATTTGACAAAATTCTGGAGGATAGCCGAGAAATGGACAATCAACTCGACACCTCAGATACTGCTGCCCTTTCAACTATTTTGCGATCTCCCCAATCTCCCTGTCACTCAGTCGAGTTGGGACAATTCCCTGCAATTATGGATGTGGTGAAACTTCGTTTCACGACGACGATGATCCAACAAACAACTGTCCGGACTTCAGGCTCAGCGTACCAAATGGAAGCAAAAAGAAGACTATTTGGAAGAAGAAATGCCTAATCTCTCCAATACCCTTCGAACACAGGCACAGACTGGTTCTGCCCTCCATCTGACAAGCTCTCGACGAGAAGTTCCGTCTATTGACTCGCCCAAGTTGACATCACGCGCTCATCTTCGTCGCAAACCTTCAACGATTGGATGCTGCGTGAGTCGCAGTGAGAGACCTGCTTCTGTTTTCCCTCAACTCGGAAAATGAGGGCACACTCCTCCACGCGTCCCTTCCTTCTCTCGCCCAGTTTGTCAACTCGTGGCACAACCACTCGCCCATGCTCACGTTTCGATCGCCATTGCACTCACACCAAGACACACCAAACAGACTGTCATCCGACACTACCCCAATTGCTCTTCACGATGTGTTGGACAGGCCGAGGACACAGGAAACATGCGACACGCTGCTGGACATGAAGATTCTGAGCGAGCCAATGACGCTGACAGTGTTCACCACACGCACCGTCGGGGAGAGAGACAAACTCGACGTGTTCGGTGGATCTCAGAAAAGCGAGAGAAGCGATGAGAGCGAACCATGTGTTGATTGTGTCGGCGGGAGCGGCTGAGGATCTTCTGTCACGTGCTCCGTCTGCTCCCCAACTTGGCCCACCGTCGACTCGCTGCCAGCCGGTCGAGAATTTGACTGCTCGCTCTCGACTGTCCCATCAGTTGTCTTCCACTCCGATCCTTCCGCCTCGCCCAGCAAGCTCAACGCCCTCCACACATCCAAGCTCACACGAACTAGTTGCGATCGACAAGCACGCTGAGATCGTTGCCGACATGACCTCAGCCTCGATGCTCGACAACGCCCCGTCAGTCTCGACCATCACGTCTCCGCCTCGCCGAATGCGAAGACTTGCTGGAGTATTCTGTGCTCTCCATCCTCCACGAGAACTCCATCATCCGCTCTCTCCACACAGCCGTCCAACTCAGCCAGTCCACTCTCCAGAAGCCACCAAAAGTCAAGCTGAACCGGGCCCCAAAATTCCACTCCCAATCTCTTTCGCCATGTCAACCTCGTCAGCATCGCATCCGAAGCTCTCAACACTCTCCGATTTGGAGTACACCAACACGTCACACGAGAAGTCGCCCGCTCAGAAGATATTCGACATAAAACCGGCAGACCTGCTGCGTTCGCTCATCCATCAACAGAAACACGGACGGCTTCGACGCTGTCGCTCGCTTCCTGGAAAAAATGAGTTCCACTCCGATGCCATTCTCGTCGCTCGGCACAACTGTGATCCCGCCGTTCGACACGCCACACCCCAACCAGTCCACACAACTCGCTTCGAGGGAGTTTGGGATGCCGCTCTCTCCGTCGCTCGTTTCGTGTCTGCACGAGATCTCGGGATTGTCCAGCATCGACAGCTCCACTCTTCCAAAGACGCCAACAGGCACCCACAGCGAGGTGAGCGAGGCGGGCGGTACTTCGCCACAGCTGATCACAGCACCACTGCTGTCCAAGAGCTGCAGAACGCCACAATCGCCGATCGTTCGTCCGTCTCAGTCGACGTTGTTCAGCTCGCTGAATCTTCCGCCAACGTCGACCTCCTCGCAACCTCCTGTTTCAGCGCCCTCCCTCCGCATCCCATCTCCCCTCCCATTCTGTTAGCTCACCAGCGTCTCACTTTTCCATCATTCAGCTCCGGCACTCCTCCGCCTTCCTCTCTCCACGCTCCTTACGCTCTCATTCTCCGACCAAATCGCTGTTCTCCGCCACCTCAACCCGACCCAAGACTGGACAGCCATCAGCACGACCACCTCGCCGTCCAGCGAGCAGAAACGAGACTTCACCTCGCCGTCGTCTGCGTCGTCAGGCACAGACATCAACCGATGGCTGTCGTCTCGCTCACCCAAATCAACATCAACAGTGTAGTCGCGGCTGGAGAGTGTGGAGGAGCGGAAAATGGAGGAACCGGAAGACAGCCGACGAGAGATTCCGGTCAAGTGACGAGCTCCGACAGGCCTCTGCTCTTCCAGCCAGCATGCATTCGGTTCAGCTTCCCATCCAGACCATTCAGCCGTCCTCTCCATCAGCTGCGTTCATCCGCATGTCGCAGATGAGCTCGCCACTGTCAATGTCGAGACGTCTCCTCGGCCATCAACGGAAGATCATCCACCTTCTGTCCATCCGACACACAACCACGCCACATTCGACAGCCCTGACTTTGTTCACTCCGAGACAGAGCAGACAGCAGCAACGACATAATCGCTCTTCATCGATGTCAGCATCATCTCGTCAAAGGGCCAGCATACAAACGCCATCACTGCAAATTCACACAAACTTGTCTCTTGGAGTCATCTGTCAAACTTTGACATCTCGCTCCAGAGCTGGAAAGAATGACCAGCAGATTCGAGCAGAACACGGGGAATTGAGTGCGCAGAAGATGATCAAGAACAAGTAACTTCTTCAGACTGAGCGTGACATTGAAATCCATCGAAGAGGAGAGCAACAACGATGAGTGAACAGCAACGAGATGAGAGAACAACAAAGACGCAAGAGGATCGAAGAAGAAGAACAGAAACGACGGAAGAACAGCGAGGAAAAAGAAGAGAAGATGGAACAACAGCGAAAGAAGAACAGAAAGAAGTGCCAAAACAACGTGGTGAAAACAACGACGTGGAGAGAACAACGTCGAAGATTCAACAACTCACTAGACCCTCTCCCGAACAGTCTTTCATCATCCCTCCTCCATTCTTTCGTGTCAGCTCACCAACTCTGATCACCCCTCGCTCACAGTGCCAAACGCATTTTTATATGTTCCAATTGAACTTTCCAGCTTTTTACGATTGTCTATGTTCAATTCATTGATGTGAATTGTTCTCAGTGAACATGTTCAGAAGTGATCTGATCCACCCATGAGATAAAATGTTGGGAGAAGAGGATTTGAACCTTTGAAAACTAAACTTTTCCCACCACTCAGTGTTTGATATATATCAAATATAACGAAATTCGCCAAAAGGGGGTGTTGAGTCTCGAAAAAAAACGCCCAATTCTTCGTTGTCTGATCTCTTGGTTCAATCTCATCTGATTTTCTAAAGTATTTCTTTTCTGCTGAGCATTCGCATCTATTTGTTGTGCATTAATGGGTTGGTTATTCTGTCTTTGCATTAATTCTTGAATCACTGGTGCCATCAAAGGATTCCGAACAGGAAATGCTCTGATGAATTGTTCAATCTCATTTGTGTTGTGTACATCACCTGAAAAGCCATTCTGTCGAAGAGCATCAGTTGCTGTTTCAATCAATCGTTTCAAAGGTAAAGCATCCCAGTCAACTCCAAGCTTTTGAGCAAATTCATTGATGATCTTTATTGAGATGTTCTCCATATCTTTCTTACAGGATAAAAATGAATTCTAATATTTAAATTTGATTTTTATTTCCATAGAAAGATGTCAACGAAAATGAAAGGACGACCAAAGTTTTATCAATCAGAAAGTGATGCAAAGAATGCAATTCGCATGAGTAAAGAGAATGGTACTATCGAAATCAACAGAAAAGCAAGAATTTGATGCACAATTGAGCGAAGCACAAAACAATTAATACAACTGGTTTCAACAAAAAAATCAAAGATGAGGACTTATTATTAAAGTGTTTGGGACATTTATCTGATTCCATCAATGTTCAGGAAGCTTTGAAAATTAACCCCAACGTTGATTCTTAGTGTCAATAGCATTGGCGAGACGTTTCACAATGTCTTCAAGCACAGCTATTCTTGATACAAGTTCATCATATTTTTGTGGTGAATCTGTATAATTCATTGTTGAAGAACCACCATAGTAATCTTTTCGAAGTGCAATTACACCTTTGGTCTTGGTTATTCTGTATCCGTCAATCTTGATCATTTTGTTCAGCTTATTTGTTGTATATCGTTTCAGAATCTCTCAGTCTTGTTTAAATTCATCTGAAAACTTTCAACTGAATCTAAATTTATCTGTTCTGGTTCAAATGGCTCAAAACTGTTAGACTCATTTATAATGAATTAAAAGTTACAAAATCATTTTAAAAATAACGTTATTGTGTTTAAATCATTTAGAATCATTGCAAAATATCTAAACAATTTTGAACAAATCAGATTGATTTTAAACAACAAGGTAATCAATACTTACGCTCTGACCATATCGAAAGATTGCTGCTTGTTGCTTTGTCAATTGTTTGTATGTACTCCAGAATTCTTTGCATTCCATCGGTGCATTCAGTTGATTGAAAACTCTCCTGATTCGTTCATTATTGAATCCACCAAAGATCCATATTGAATCGATGTTTGATTTCATATCTGGAGACAATGAGAACAGTTCATGAATGGTGAGAAAGAATGTGAACTTTGGTTGACGATTCTCAGTAATAAGTCCATCAGAATTGAAGGATTTGCTTTTGTTCTTCGCTCACTGAGGATTCTTCTGCAGTCATCGAGGAGGATCATTGTTTGAAGATTACGTTCTCGAAATGAATCAAGATGGAATGTTTTCAGTATTGATTTTCTGGACTGATCAGTCACTGTTTCTTCCCAGTTATTAACAATGATTTCTTCGTATGCTGCCTTTGCTGTTGATAGATTCTCCAGAAATGCGAATATCTCATTATACTTGACCTTCACAATTGGAATCTTTATTAGTGATTTGGATCGCTCAAAAGTACCATCATTGTGCTTGTCAGTGACGTACACAAACAAATGAAATCTCATCTTGGAGTGGCACTTCCTGCACTTTCAACAGTTCTCTGAGGACATTATAGGTCTTTCCACTTCCTCTATTTCCAATGAGTACATTCACACTGTTGCGATTGAACAATAATTCAGGATGAATAGCACTTGGAAGTTCTTTTCCGACGTTAGAAGTCTTCACCTTTGCAGCCTCTGATTGACATACTCTGAGATTGATAAATTATCGAATGAATTGTACGATGTTCTTTGTGTTAAGTTGTTTCCTTGTTTTCTTCTTGATGTAATTTGTTTTGATGAAACATTTATATAAAATTAAATATTTTATTTCTTATTAAATGAACGATCAAAATATTCTTCGACAGATTCAACAAAGAAACCCGACACAGTCAAAAGGAAGAAAGGTGTTAATCCATTCAAACAAAACACCAAAGACAAACTAGCCAGACATGCAGCAGTGCAATCCTTGCAGAACATGATTATGATCTCAGATATGAAGATGCATTTCGATCTGCTCCAAGTGCACAACACATGATTGATTCCAATCCAAAACGATATGGTGGTTGGAATGTACTTGTTGAAGACAGAGATGGAGATGGCTATAGTGACGATGTGATTGTGACTGACAAAATGGCATTGAACGATATTGGAATGGTGGTAAAATAGCTAAGAGACGTGAATACTTGTATCAAATGCTTGGACAGCTGCAAATCCAACAAAACAAGGACGAAAACAAACAAAATATGCTTCATTTAAACAGAATCAACGTCCGAGAATAGATGCACAGTGGAAAGAGTACAAGAAAACTCAAATATGGAATGACAATCGGATATTCCACCTGAGCAAATGAGCACTTTTCAAGTATCATCATTGATTGCGAGTGAAGCTATGAAACACCTTAATATTCGATGTTCAAGTCAAACAGCTGGTCAACCAAACCAAGCTTTGAACGTGTATTCTCTTGGTGATTATGCAAAATACGTTCAGGTTTAACAACTCATATGAATCGAGGAGTATTAATTCCATTTCTGAGTGACATTTGGGATTATAATTTCTATGCTGATCCAAATGGTTTACTGAAAAGAAATCATTCATGAAGATTGTAACAAAACGCTTGAATTCTATCCATTTCCAAAAGCTGCTGGTGTTGATTTACTTAAACTCAATAATATCACTCCAGAAGACCTCATTGCTCCAGTGTTTGAAATTCTCAATCAGGGAAATATAGTCGAATCATTCTGCGAGGCTGGAATCAGTTGACTATAAAGGACCTCGAGTGTTGGACACACTTCGAATGAACAGTTTAAACGCAACACTAGGTCAAACTGACGTCATGTATCTCAGTAGTTGATCAAAACAAAA
>JARBJD010000640.1:0-26873 GCA_033064195.1 Blattamonas nauphoetae | reverse complement strand
TCACTCGATTGAGAATTCAACTGAAGAAGTATTGCATCTGGAAATCACTGCCAATGACACTGACCCACGAGCAAACGTATCACAAGTTGAGAGCAGCAGTGACTGGTGGATTATCGAATGTTCAACACAGACAGAATATCAAAGACGTGACACCAATCAATCACTTCAAGTATGAAGACGGAAAGGTCTCGCCAGAGGCTTCGAACCCTCCTAGGGGGAGAGTGATCTCCAAAGATACAGAACACAAAATGACTCATGTCTGTGGTGTTGACTTTAATTCACTGTATCCAAGTGCTTTCTCATCAATCAAGATAAAGAACAATCCATACACCAACCACAGAATGTACATGCCAGGAAGATGTTTGTACACAGCAACAGGAGATAAAGAATGTCGTGAGATCATCGAGGACAAGAATCAGAAGACACTATTCGTTGCAGAATTAAAAGGACATATCGACGAGAAGTACATACATGATTTCATTAACTTCCCACCAATCTTCAGGAACATCGTTGTCAATACAACCGAAGAGAACATTGGAGAGAAGACATATTCGTTGATGAAGAAGCATGGATTGAAGACTGATGACAAACAAAGAAAACTGACCCAACTCTTGAGCACACACGATCAGTATATGTTCTTTTCGACATACTATCTGTGGTTCCTCATCGACTACTGCCACTTCATAATTGATGACGTAAAGAGTGTGATGGTATTCTCCAGACATGCTGGATTTGAACCATTTGTGACCTCGTTCATGAATGACAGAATTGAAGCAATGAAGGTTGGAAACAAAGGAAAAGAACAATTCTGTAAGACCAACTTGAATGGAAGTTACGGATACGATGGAATGAACACTGAGAAGTACAACTCAATCACAATCTGCAATGAGAAGAGAACATATCTGAAACAGATGATGAAA
Organism: Blattamonas nauphoetae; assembly: GCA_033064195.1. Lineage (NCBI taxonomy): Eukaryota > Preaxostyla > Oxymonadida > Blattamonas > Blattamonas nauphoetae. The sequence goes on along the minus strand of JARBJD010000640.1, from coordinate 25,953 downwards.
GGATTCGTAGCGACAAGAGAGATCAATGAGGACAACTACATTGTGATTGAAGATCGTGAGAAAGCATCGTGTAAAACTTGTCTGCAAGAAGCAGTGTTCACACTCGACAATGCCAAGTTCTGGTATCTGAATTTCATCTACAATTTCATGTACAAGTGCCTCGACATGAACAAGATTCACTTCTGTGAGGGAGATACTGATTCTGCATATTGGGCAATTAGTGGAGATCCGAATGCTGGAATTCATCAACAATTTGAACATGTGATTGCTGACAAAGAATTCTATGATGCACACAAATATGAATGGTTTCCCAATCCTGAAAAGGGTGTCGATGATGAGAAGAAGCTGTTGGGATTAGCGATTGAGAAGGAAGGTGAACAGATGATCTGTCTTGCACCAAAGTGTTACTCTCTCGATGAGAAATGCAAAATCAAAGGAGTGTCATTAAAGAAAACAAATATCACGAGTGACGATTATATGAAGTGTCTTAATGGAGAGAAAACAGTGACGACAACACTGAACTTTCAAACTAGAAGAATCGTGAGCGAAGAGGACAGCAATGGATTTGAGATTGCGAAAATACAACAGCAAAAACTCAGTCTCAGTGGAATCCATCTGAAGGCAATCGTACTTGAAAATGAATCCTGTCCTCCATTCATTCATGGACTGAAAGCTACTGATTATATTATTGAATAAACACAAACTTTATTTTTGAATAAATGAACACTCGACAGATCAATTCATTAGTGAATAGGTTACTTCGGTGTACACAGCATTCTAAAAACAAAATAGTTGGAAAGAAATGGACTTTAACAAACATATTACCAGTATATGATGTCTCTGATAGACGGGGTGAATACATTGGGAATGATGAAACATACTTCGAGGATTGGTTCAATGGAGGTTTCTCTCCTGAATTATCATTCCCTGATGGAAGAAGAGTAGTTCAACAATTTGTAAGCAACTTCCTAGGAGTTCGTATTCGGGATAGCACTGCGAAACTTGCATTCGAAGCATATCAATTTTATCATCGGACGTACAATCAGGGAGTGAATTTTTCACCACGGATTCGAAGCCCTGCAGAGGCAAGACCAATTCCAATCCCAACACCAGTGCAGAGACCAATAGCAATTCAATCACCTGAATGTCCAATAGTGCCGGGACTGAGGAGAAACTTGAAATCAATGGGGTTTGAATATGAGTATCCAATGAAGGAGAGGAGGTTCGAAGAGGAGGACGATGATGACAAAATTCCCAATCCACCAATGTCAATCAGAACAACTGCGTCCAAACACCCAGTGAGAGAGATCAGACAGTACGAACCTACGACACAACAAGTTCTCAATAAATTGGCACATATGAAAGGATTGTTTGATCATCAACAGAGAAATGATTCAGAAGATGAACAGATCAAAGCAGAGAACTCAATAATGAATAATCAAAAGCAAATGGAACACTTTATTACTTCACACATTCTGGATGCCAATAAAATGAACAGAGACACATTTGTTCGAGCCTCAATTAACAGAACAATTGCGAACGATGATCTTAACTTCATACTGACTCACAAAAAACAAATCCCATTCGGAGGAAGATCATTTCAGGAATGGTATGAGGAATTTGATCACAGATGGAGTGTCGCACATCCGAGAAAAACACTGAGGGAAAAAGGAAGTGACAGAATGAGAATTGATCCACCAATGATACCTAAAGCAACAGAGAAAATTGTGTATCCATTTCGATCAAAAATGCAGTTCATGTCCAAAGCAATTACTGGTGATCCACAGAAAACATCAGACAGAAAGGTTCCACAGAATTGTGATCGACCGTACTTCTCTCCCAAGTTTGGATCTTGGGAAATTGATCTTGTGTTCATCCAATCACCAACGTCGAAAACAGTTCTTCAGATCTTTCTCTTCGCAATTAACATCAACACAAAATACCTTGTTGTGATTCCAGTTCTGGATAAATCATGGAGTAAAGTCAAGACTGCAATCAACGATCTGATTAATCATCGTGGAGTTAAAGTCAACAACATTCGTGGTGATGGAGAAGCTGCATGGACTAGTATTGAAGCATCAGTGTTTTTCAAGCAACAGAAAGTCAGCACATATTTCACAAGCTCACCATTCACTAATCACAACAGAATAGTCGATCGAGTGATCAGAACAATCAGAGATGGATTCCAAGACAATGCGACACAGATGGCAAATCATTCATTGATGAATCAGATGGTGGAATACTACAACATGACTCCTCATCGAGCGTACTGGAACAAGTTCACACAACAGCAAGCACAAAACAATCGAGAAATCGAAGCACTGTATATCTCCAGTTGTGAAGAACAATTAAAGAACATCCAACGACAACAGACAACACAGGTGTTATGGAAATACAAACCAGGAAACATTCTACTGATTCACCTTGATTTGAACAAGACTGTTGCCAAGTTTCAGAAGAATCGTAGACAGTTTCAATTCGTGGGGAAATTCATCGAATACAAACACGGTAATGTGGTAGCTACTCTACTGAATGGACTCACCTGTCTGTCAAAAGTTGTCTACGTTCCAATCCAACACACAAAGTTCCATGCAGACTCAATTGATGATTTAACTCCAGAGTTCATTGCAGAATTCGGTCTTCTCTGACCTCAGAACTTCGTTCGCTTTAATTTGGCGTAACTTTAATAACGATTCAGATATTTTTATTTCATTGAAATGACATCACTGAAAATATTAGAACCGTTTGATCCTGAGCAGAAAGAGTTCACAAACATCCACGACTTTCAGAGATACTTGGAGAAGAATAGAAAAGAACTGAATGAGTACACGACACAGAAACTGAATAGGATGATCCAAATCGATGGATACAGAATCACAAAAATAAGAGGTGAGATAGCACTGAGGAAACGATATGTTGATGCTTCCACTTCTCCTAATTCACTATCGATTGATCAAAGATTATCAGACATTGAAGAATCAATCCGAACGCTGACTGACACTCTCAGCATGAGGCTTCGAAGTCTTGACGATACAATCGGTAATCTAATTCAAGAGCTCTCTGACCCTTCTGATTAACCCATCTTTGTTGATCTCATTCAATGCTACTCCATCTGTATTGTATCGAAGAATGATTGCTTCACACTTTTGTTTTCGTTGGTAGACATTCCAGAATTGTCGAATGTCAATTGGTGAGTTCAACTGAGGATAGACTCTACTGATTCGTTCTTTGTTGAATCCTCCAAAGATCCACATTGAATCGATGTTGGACTTCATATCTGCTGACAAACTGAACAGCTCATGCATCGTCAGAAAGAATGTGAATTTCGGTTGTCGATTCTCCAGTAACAAGTCCATCATTGTCATTCTATTTTTGGATGTTCTACGTTCACCTAGGATTCTGCGACAGTCATCAAGGAGAATAATTGTTTGGAGATTCTTAACAGAGAAGTCATCAATGTAAAGAGCATCAAGGAGATCCTCCCTGCATTCATCAGTGATTTTGTTTTGCCATTGATTGTCGATAATTTCTTCATAAGCAGCTTTTGATTCAGAAAGTTCCAACAGAAATGGAAGTGCATCATCGTATTTGACTTTTACATAAGGAACGTTCAGTATTGGTTTGAATTTGTCGAAGGTTGGATCAATGTTCTTATCAGTGACGAAGACGAACAAGTGAAACAGTTCATTTCTGACTTGAACATTCTGGAGTTTGGCAACCTCTCGAAGAGCATTGAATGTTTTTCCACTTCCTCTGTTTCCAACAAGTACATTAACACTATTGCGATTGAAATTCAAGTCTGGATGTATTTGTGATTGCACTTCATGAGACACATTTCTGTTTGATGCTTCACTTAATTTTGCATTCACGTATGCGGTTAATGAAGAGGGCTCTACCCTCCGTGACAATGTTTGCATTGTCGTTTGATTCGATTTGTTCATTTGTGATTTAACTCTAATTAAAATATACTTTTGGTTTTTTTATTTTGTATGAAAACACACAATGTCACAAAAGCTAGTGTACGTTCAACCACAAAGAAAAGCAACAGCGAAGAAACCAAAAATGAGATACGGACCGGAGACTCAAGCAGCATTGAAACGAATCTATGCCGACGATGATATTCAAACCAGACGCAATGATGCTCTGTGTAGTCTTCCATCAGCGTTAGAATACATCAAGAGAACAGGACGTCATTGGACTGCGAAAATAGAACAATACGGACAAGTTCCTGATGTGATGGTCTACGATAATGATACTGGAGATTTGATTGCAGTCAATGGTGCTATGCTAACTCCATACAACAGCAGACCAGTCAAAGAGACATACTATGCAATGAATCCAACACCAGACATGCGAAGACTGAAACCATACACATCATTCAATCAAGAGAATGGAAGGAGAATCAAAGCTGTACATCGGAATTTCCTCAAAAATGGAACATACGATTTGCCAACCAATTATCGAGACATCAGCTATGAAGAGATGAAGACCAAACGATCTCAACAACCATATGCAATAATGAAGAGAGCTGTTGGTGAACACATGACAGACACATTGGGAATAACTCGTGCAAATCGAAGCAATCCAGCTGATCCCAGCAAAAATGTGTTAGACAATATGGTGTTCAATTCAATTCAATCACAGATTGCATCACTGATGTGGGATCAATGGCTTCATGATCATGTTCAGGACTACAATCCCAGTATGAAACAAAAGAAAGCCTTCAAGGATCAGATTTATCCAGTGTTTCTCCAAATGATCACTCAAGATACAACGTATTTATCGGAATACTGTACTCGCTATTCAACTCACATATCAACAGAAGTTAATAAACTGAAAGCCAAAGCATTCAAAACAGTCACAGATGATGATATCAGTGGATACCAATCTGAAATGCCTGGGTATTATCGATATGCCCAGTTGGACAGTTCTGGAATGGGAGCTATAGATCGAGCAGAAATGTGAATTTAAAAACATTAATATATATTTTTTATTTTTATAGAAAGTGATGCAACCAATTCTAAGTTGTCAATTTACAAAACACACAAGTTCTTCTTCAGTACCAACATCAATCACCAACAATGTCATCATCGATAATAAAGGTTCGAATTCTGGAAGATCGAAACTCGAGGATCGTAATGAACAATGCGCGAATGTTGAATTAGAGAATGTTCCAGGTGTTTATGATCCACCATTGGAGACATATCCATCAGCACCAATTCAAAGCCGTTCAATTCCGCTTCGAGAATATACATCCAACATTTCAGCATTCAAAGATCAACTACTGCTCGTCTACAAGAATGCATTCGCTTGTGAAAAGAAACTCTTGAATAATCTCATTGAACCATCGAAGAAACTGATCACGAACCAAAGTGATTTATGTGCACTGATTGCTACACTCACTGGGATCAATGATGTGGTGATTGAATTGGATGATCTGTCAACAAAATGTTCATGCATTAATTCTCTCCCAATCTTTCGAACCATTTTCAAGATCCTTGTTGGTGGAAAAGATATGAGTATCGCCTACAATGAAGCATACAACACAATTCTCAATTATGGCATTTCTCTGACGAAAGCAATTCCTCGCTAAAATTATAAATGAATTGTATTTTTTATTTTTACATAAATGGCACCAGGAAGTTTCAACAAACTCAAAAATATCGGCAAGCAATTCTTTCAATTCATCAAACCTCTAGCTCCAACATTACTTCAAGTCGGTGGTGGATTACTCTCTCAAACGAACAGTAAATTCGGACAAACAGCTGGAGGAATTCTTAGTGGATTAGGAGGAATGATGGATTCTTATCAACAAAATAAAGCAATCAATAGAGCACAAAATCCACAGATGATTGAGTACGAACCTCCACGAAATTCACGATACTCCAATGATGATATACCGCTATCGTCTAATTCCAAAATTCAATTTAAAGGCTAAAAATTCACAAGTATTCAAATATTTTTATTATACATAAATGGCACCAGGTTGGTTATCAAAATTAGCAACAGTTGGCAAAAATATCCTCAGAGTTGGAGCTCCATTTCTGAATCTGATTCCCTTCGTAGGACCAGTGATTTCCAAGATTGCACAGACAGGAGTGGAGATGATACCAGATGTGAAATCGGATCAACAAATCCATGCTGAAAAGATGGTTCAGTACGAACAAGCAATGAATGAAGGAAACGGTTCACTTGCGAACAAACTCAGAGACGAAATACTGAGACTGGAAGAAAAAATGAAACCTAAAGTGAGGAAACCAAAAAAGAAAAAGTAACTGTAGTTAAAACATTAATGTAATTTTTTATTTTTGTTAAAATGAACTCGCATATAACACATCTGACAAACAAAAGACATGGAGCCTCAACATTGACTGGCAATAGCACTGGATCAATCAAATACACGAGAGATGACATTGGTCAAATACAACAACAGCTAATGTCTGAACACCACGTTAATTACCTTCTGAACGATGGCGCACACAGTACTTCTATTCAGGAATTGAAACCATCAGAGAATGCACGATTCTACAGAGGACAGGAGATAATCATTCCATTGACTGGTAATCAAGACATTTGCCAAATTGATGATTCCTTCATTACGTTCACAGTCACAGCCACTTTGAAAGTCAACAATTGGAACATTATCCCAGACAAAGTTGGATCATACTCTAATGAAAGAATATTTATGTTCGTTGGACTCAAGCATTCGGCATCGATCTTTAGTAGATTTACTGTTCTTCACAACAATCAAAGAATCATTAGCACTTCAAACAATGATGTATCAATGGAATCACATATTTACAATATGATTAAACCAAAGAGTCAATTGGAAAATCGAAAACACTCGCACACTCCTTGGGAAAATGCTTGGAAGCATGATGAATCTGTTGCTGGTGTCTATATTCCATTATCATCTTTCACTACAGTAGTGTATATGGCGAATTGGGAACCCCCGCTCCTTAGACGATACTACTGTGCGAAATCATCATGCCGATTGACACAACAATCAGTTTGATCATTCTGTTGTTCTTTCAAAGCAAATTGACATTCCCAGAAGCCCCAATTGAACCATCAGCAATTATTTGAGAGGTCCACCTGACCTTCAAATACTCAGAAACGATTTGAATGATTCCGAACGTTGTTTGAATTGATTCTTGTCAACAATGAGATCAAAAAATGTTCTGGTCAACATCGATTTTTCATGTTTTTTCCAGTTTTAACACAAATCCATTGAAACCAACAGTTGAACCACTTCGAAAAATTCTGAAAAAATTTCTAAAATCTCGGGGACACATAAGGTCGTCGATCAAAAGAGGTTTGATCAAAATCGGTTGGGAATTCGTCGAGCTACGTACCGAACTTTGGTCCAAAAAGTGACCAAAAAAGTCAATGTTCCGATTTTGCTACTATGAACCGCTTTATGGCTCAAATTGTGTTCAAACACGTTTGATTGTGACGGAAATCATTTTGAAAGGTAGAATTTTCGATAAAAAGCACTTTCTGAAAAAAAAGTTTGATCCGACCCATTGAGATTTTTTACGAGTCGATTTTTCCAAGAAAAGGTATGGACGTTCGGGACTATGTCCTTTTGATCACTTTTCGCCCTCTTATGGTGCTTTTGCGTCTTAAAACGCTAGTTGACGCCTTTTGGTGTCATTCATCTCGGAAAACTTTCGACACCTCATCGTTCAGACATTTTTTCTTCAATTTTCATTTCTCACTATTTTCGCTTCTTCCACTTCACAATTATGTTCATCCGAGGCTTTTCAGAGATTTTTTCTCACCTCGTGACATTAGTTCACTTTTTATGACCGTTTTTCACATCACCATGTTGAAGACACCATTTTCACACTACTTGTCTCTTGAAACTTTTTTTCTCGCATTTTCACCTGTTGTACGTCCTTTAGGACCATGCGAGGAAGCTATGGTTGAAATTTCAGTTTGTTTCATACATTAGTTGTCTCATAATGTTGATTTTACGTCTTTTCACTTCACAACTTTTCACTGTATTTTGATGTTTGTACACCACTTCAGTCCCTTCTTTCTCTCACCTCACCTTCCACGTTTACCATTTCATTCGCTCGAATTGATCTCTCATTCATCTCAATTTACAAGCGTTTATTCCGTCATCTCACCCACTTCAGCACATAATTATGATTCATTTTTCATTGTTTTTTTCACTTAATTGGACAAAAAGATGGTGAAACAAGGTAAAACGAAACGGGCAAGTGCAACAGAGAATGGTGAAATGACGATCGTGATTATGGCGTGGAATTTGTCGTTAATTGTGTGATTTGAGTCAATGTTCACCTTTTAATTGCATAAAAAAACAAGAAAGTTTGAGAAAAACGAGTGAAATGTGCAACGAGTGATTAGAAGGCTGAGATCCGATGCAGATCGCGATCCGTCAGATCCTCGGCACAAATTGGGAATATGAGCAAACACAAATTAGTACAATTCGGAGAAAAGAAGGTTGAGTCGAAACAACCATGAATGAAGTGAGAAAAACCAATGATCAAAGAAAAGATGAGAACGGGGAAGTGACCGCACTTGAGATGACAAGTAATGAAAATGAAGTGAAAAAGAGAACGGAAATGGTTAAAACCAATCTGAAATGATGAGAAAATGTTGGTGAAATGATCAATAACATACCAAACTGCAAAGATATGACGTCGGCAGAGATCGATCCTAAAAAGTGGAGAAAAGAGATGAAAATGAGAAAACGAGAATGAAAGTAAGAAAAAGAAGGAAAAGAAGAGATGAACAGAGGTGGTTTTAAGAGAGAAGAGACAACATGCCGTTCAAAATTGAAGAAGTGGATGTTTGACGAATTCAAGGAGATCTGATGAATAAGAAGAGAGAGAAATGATAAAAATGAATGTAAAAAGAAAAGAGAAAGAAGAGAATGAGAACGATAACACGAAGAATAGGACAAAATACCCAGATGCGGTGACGATCTTGATCGAACCTAAAAAGAGAGAAAAAGAGGTGAAAGTGAAGAAACGAGAATCTAAACAAGTTGAAGAAAGAAAAGAAGAGAAGAAAGGAAGTAGTTGCAAGAGATAATTGGTGACATACAACGAGAAAACACAACCGTTGAAGTTTCGTTCAATTGGTTTGGATCTGATGACAACTAAGAGACGGAAATGATGAAAACAGATGAAAAAAGATGAAAAAAGAAAGAAGAGAATGATGATGAAATGTCCAATAACAGGTAAAAATACCGAGATGCGGAGACGACTGGGATCGAACCTAAAAAGTGAACAAAAGAGGTGAAAGTGAAGAAACGAGAATGAAAGAAATTAGTAAAACGGAAAGAAGAGAAGAAAGAAAGGAAGTAGTTGCAAGAGATAATTGGTGACATACAACGAGAAAACACAACCGTTGAAGTTTCGTTCAATTGGTTTGGATCTGATGACAACTAAGAGACGGAAATGATGAAAACAGATGAAAAAAGATGAAAAAAGAAAGAAGAGAACGGAATAAATGACGAAAAAGTGACAACAGAACAGAGATGGAGCGTGATCAGGATCGAGATGTAAAAGTTGGTAAAAAGAGGTGAAATTGAAAAAATGAAACATACTGTGATGATACTGACCATCGGGTGGCTCCAAAACGCGTAAAAACAGAACGAAAGAAGGATTGTCGAATTCGGATCATTCCCCATATTTTGTCAAGTTTCCTTGAAATCGCAAATCGGCTGTTCTTGACATTTCTGGTTGTAGAATATGTTGGGAAAATACACAGAAAGTGATTGAACATAATTTCATTGTTTCTAAAATTGTTTTGACTTTTTTATTTTGTATAAAATGAACCCGAGAGAAAAGTTGATTGAATCAATGAAAAAGGAGAACTGTGAACTTGTTTCTGAGTATGTCCGGAGCACAGAACCAGTAATCTATGTTCATGAAGGTGTTGAGTGGAGAATAAAACCAAAGTTGTGGAATCAAGGAAACAGACCACACATGTCACAACGTCGACACTACACTCAATCGTTTGTGGAGAATGAACTGAGGAAGTACAACTGTGAGCTCGTAGGTGAGTACAAACAAGTCCTGACTCCATTCACATATCGAGAAATTGGTGGAACTGAAGTCTTCAAAGTGCGACTTGATTCCTGGCTAAAAGCAAAGAAGAAGCCACATTTGAGGAAGTCAAAATAATCACTCAACTTTTTTTATTTTTTAATTTTTTAATTCGTAGTAAATGACACAACTCTGGGAAGTGAAGAAACAAATCAGAGAGGTTAAAGAACTCTTTCCAAACACTCAATTTGCATTTTCCGATGGTCGAACATACAAACCTGACAGCCCATACAAGCAACATCACTATTCGTTTCTCTTGACAATGCTAAAACACCCAGACGTTGGATATCGAAATCCAGATCCAGCAGCAAATCTCAATATCAATTTAATTCCGAAATTCCTGAACGAAGTGAGACATCAACGACAGATTGAACAACAACAAGCCATGCAGAGACAGAATGAACAGAACAACAACGGAATGATGAATGAAGAGGATAAAAATATTATCATCGTTGACATGAAAGCAAATCCAAGAGTGAACGAAACTGAATTGAAAAAGGAAGTGTTCAAGATCACACGGAAGCTAAAATCAATTGAGGAGAAGTTGATGGATCACTGGATGAAGAATCTGTTGCTAATTCAGAAAAAGAATGAGCAGATGGAATCAAGGAAAGTGAAGGAATTTGACGGATTCACCGAATGCATCTTACTCGCTGAACCAAGAGACAAACTTGCTTTCAATGAATGTCTGACAAACGCACGAAAGAAGTTCAAAAAGAATGAGGTCGAGAAGGTTGAAGACAATGGAAAACCTTATCAACTGTACTTCCACAATCATCTGAAGACTGTTCAGGAAATCACAACCTTCATCAAAGCAGTGTATGAAAAAGAGAAGGATCGTCCATTCAAGATCAGTATTGACTTCGGAAAGATTGTTGAGAGAAAAGACAAAGATGAGACATTGTACAATGACTTCAGACCAGAATTAGAGAACACATCAAAGAGTTTTCCAACAGTGATTAGAAGTGAACCAGACATCACTGAGTATTCCAAGTATGCAATCAATCTGATCAAAGAATCCCAGGAGAGAACACTCATGGATACGAAGACAATGTACATTGCTTTCCATTCCATTCTGGTGGCAGTGTACAGATTCCCAGTTGCAGGAAAAGCGAACGCTATTCTCACTGAACACATCAAAACGAGAAACATTCGGTACATCGATTCTGAGTACAACATCTGCTTCTTTCAAGCGCTATCATTCCTTACTCTTCCTGAGATTCAAGGAAAGAAGATATCAATTAAAATGAGAAACACCGAAGCATACAAACTGTTCACCAAATGGATGAATCTCACCAATCTCACGTCATATCAACTAACTGAACACTTGCGAAAATACCCTGGATTTGATATTGCATCAGACATGGAGAAAGCAATGCAAGTATTCAATATCACAGTTCACATTTATGAATATGATGAAGACAAGAAGCGGTACTTCCTCAGTCAATCGTACATCAACGAGAATGATGACGCAAGAGTTCTTCCCATTCTGATGATTCCTCTCACCGCAACTCTCGTTCATGTGATGTTCATTGTTGATCCTGAGAAATTAACTGGATATAAACTCTGTCCATATTGTCAATCAAGAGGATTCCAAGTGAAGGATTCACACTTCTCGAGAGACTACGAGAAGCACCTGACTGATTGTAAAGAACTTGACGGAAAACATGTGAAGAAGATCTCACTGGACAGAACACCAAGACCATATGTTCCACATATCCTCAACAACAAGACTCATGAATTTCTGATGGCACACAAAAGACAAGATGAATTCAAACCAACTCAATACTACATCACTTACGATTTCGAAACAATGGAAGATCTCATTCTTGACAACTTGTTCTCAGATGATAACACACAATTGATCTCACACTTGAAACCTCTCTCTGTTGCATCCGCAATCAAAACAAAATCAGGTGTGAAATCGAGCTATTTTGATCTTCGAGATGGAAAAGACTTTGTGAAGCAATGGATTAGAGAACTATTCAAGTTTGCAGAAACAGTACGAGAGAACAATCAATATGAAGATCCAGAGATTCCGTCACAAAATGAAGTCAGTGTCATTGGATTCAACAGTTCCAGATTTGACATCAATCTCATTTTCCGTGATCTGGTTGACAAGGATTGGAAAGTGGTGAGCTTCCTTGGATCAACAACAAAGTACAAACAAGTACTGATCAGACATGAGAAAACCCAACAGGTGCTTCGGTTCATCGACATGATGTCATACACAGGACCAATGACTTTGGATAATGCAGTCAAAGCCTTTGGAGGAAACACCACTCTTCAGAAATCATTCTTTGCTTACGAATCATTTGATTCATCAGACTACGATGCAGTGCTGAGCAAACAAGAACCTTTCTCCAAATATGAATTCTACTCCAGTCTGAACAACAGTGAAATGTCTGACACCGATTACCAAATGTATCATGATGATTGGAACAAGCAAGGCTTCAAGAACAGATGGGACTATCTAAAATTCTACAATATCAGAGACGTCGAATGTATGATTGCACCACTTGATAATCTGATTGATCTGAACTTCCAATACAAAGTGGATATGTTGCACAATCTCTCACTGTCAGCCAATGCTTCTGCAATCAAGTATGCATGTGCCTACAAGGATTTCGATATTGATGCTGACTACAACGAATGTGACGATTCTGATCCAATCAAGATCACCAAACAGTACTGGAAATATAAAGTTGAAGGATACAGGTACCAAGACCAGAAAGCTCATCGCAATACTACGAACAATGTCAATGAAGCAGACTATGATTGGTTCGTTGGTCAATGCAAAAAAGTTTGCTATATCTGCAAATGTCACTTCACACAAGCAGTGCGACCAACGTTGGACAGAATCGACAATGCAAAAGGTCATTCAAAAGAGAACGTGAAGATCTGCAGTGATTACTGCAACACTTACAAGTCAGACAAAGACGAACATCTCACGAGATTGAGAATTCAACTGAAGAAGTACTGCATCTGGAAATCACTACCGATGACTCTGACACACGAGCAAACGTATCACAAGTTGAGAGCAGCAGTGACTGGTGGATTATCGAATGTTCAGCACCGACAGAACATCAAAGACGTGACTCCAATCAATCACTTCACTTATGATGATGGAAAAGTCAAATCAACAGATACTGAACACATCATGACTCACGTCTGTGGTGTTGACTTTAATTCCCTATATCCAAGTGCTTTCTCATCAATCAAGAACAAGAATAATCCGTACACGAAACACAGAATGTACATGCCAGGAAGATGCTTGTTCACCGCAACAGGAGATAAAGAATGCCGTGAAATCATCGAGAACAAGAATCAGAAGACACTGTTTGTTGCAGAACTGAAAGGACACATTGATGAGAAGCATATTAATGAGTTCATTAACTTTCCACCAATCTTCAGAAACATAGTTGTCAATACGACTGAAGAAAACATTGGAGAGAAGACCTATTCACTGATGAAGAAACATGGATTGAAGACTGATGACAAACAACGGAAGCTGACTCAACTCTTGAGCACACACAATCAGTATATGTTCTTTTCGACATACTATCTGTGGTTCCTCATCGACTATTGCCACTTCATTATTGATGACGTAAAGAGTGTGATGGTGTTCTCGAGACACGCTGGATTTGAACCATTTGTGACCTCATTCATGAATGATCGAATAGAAGTAATGAAGGTTGGGAACAAAGGAAAGGAACAGTTCTGTAAGACCAACCTCAATGGAAGTTACGGATATGATGGAATGAACACTGAGAAATACAACTCAATCACAATCTGTAATGAGAAGAGAACATATTTGAAGCAGATGATGAAAGGATTTGTGGCAACTAGAGAGATCAATGAGGACAACTACATTGTGATTGAAGACAGAGAGAAAGCATCATGCAAGACATGTCTGCAAGAAGCAGTATTCACACTCGATAATGCCAAGTTCTGGTATCTGAATTTCATTTATAACGTCATGTACAAGTGTCTAGACATGAACAAGATCCACTTTTGTGAGGGAGACACAGACTCTGCATACTGGGCAATATCTGGTGATCCAAATGCTGGAATTCATCAACAATTTGAACATGTGATTGCTGACAAAGAATTCTATGATGAGCACAAATATGAATGGTTTCCCAATCCTGAAAAGGGAGTTGAGGATGAGAAGAAGCTGTTGGGATTAGCAATTGAAAAGGAAGGTGAACAGATGATCTGTCTTGCACCCAAGTGCTACTCTCTCGATGAGAAATGCAAAATCAAAGGAGTGTCTCTGAAGAAAACAAATATCACGAGTGACGATTATGTCAAGTGCCTCAATGGAGAGAAAACAGTGACTACAACATTGAATTTCCAGACAAGAAGAGTTCACACTGACGATGACAGCAATGGATTTGAGATTGCGAAAATTCAACAGCAGAAACTCAGTCTCAGTGGAATACATCTGAAAGCAATCGTTCTTGAGAATGAATCATGTCCTCCATTCATTCATGGACTGAAAGCAACTGATTATCAAATCAAATAATTCTAAACTTTATTTTTGAATAAATGGATCTACAAGAAATCAATGCAGTAGCGAACAGACTTCTTCAGTGTACCCAACACTTCTCAAGCAAAATTGTCTATAGAGCCTGGAGTTTACCAAACATATTACCAATCTATCATGTCTCTGATTCACACGGAACATACGACGCAAATGATGAAACATATTTCGAGGATTGGTTCAATGGAGGTCTTTCCCCTGATTTACCAATTTATGACGGGAAAAGGATTGTGCATCAGTTTATTAAAGGATTCTTAGGATCAACAATTGGAATGCACCACTGCGAACAAGCATACAAGGCATATCAACAATACCATCGCGATGTGACTTTCCCACCAATGGTTCGAAGTCCTGCAGAGGCAACACTCTCTCCGAGGGCTCGAAGTATTGCAGAGGCAAGACCAATTCAAATCCCAACAATAATAGATATTCAACCACCACTATCTCCAGTCATTCCTGGACAGAAGAGAAATTTGAAATCGATTGGTTCAGAATATGAATTACCAATGAAGGAGATGAGGTTCGAAGATGATGATCTCTTCGAACCTACGACACAGCAAGTCCTCAATAAGGTGGAACAAATGAAAGGAATGTTTGATTATCAACAAAGAAATGATTCAGAAGAAGAACAAATCAAAGCAGAGAACTCAAGAATGAACAATCAAAAGCAAATGGAACAATTCATCACCAAACAAGTTGGAGACTTGAGGAAAATGAACCGTGACACATTTGTGAAAGAATCTATCAACAGAAGCATCGCAAATGATGACAAAGCTTTCCTTCTAAATCACACAATACAAATCCCATTTGGTGGAAGATCATTTCAGGATTGGTATGATGAATATACTCACAGATGGGATTCTGCACATCCGAGGAAAATCCAGAGGGAAAAAGGAGGTGATGCAATGATGATTGATACACCAACGATTCCAAAAACAACAGAGAAAATCCAGTATCCGTTTCGATCAAAGATGCAATTCATGCCTAAAGACATCACTGGAGATTCAGAAAAGACAGCAGACAGAAAAGTTCCACAGAAATGTGACAGACCGTACTTCTCTCCCAAGTTTGGATCATGGGAAATTGATCTTGTATTTATCCAATCACCAACGTCGAAAACAGTTCTTCAGATCTATCTCTTCGCAATTAACATCAACACCAAGTTCCTTGTTGTGATTCCAGTTCTGGATAAATCATGGGTCAAAGTCAAGACTGCCATCAATGATCTGATTAATCATCGTGGAGTTCATGTGAATAACATCCGAGGTGATGGAGAAGCTGCATGGACAAGTGGAGTAGCAGAAAAATTCTTTAGAAAGCAAAAGGTCAGTACATATTTCACAAGCTCACCATTCACAAATCACAATAGAATTGTCGATCGAGTGATAAGAACAGTCAGAGATGGATTCCAAGACAATGCAACACAGATGGCAAATCATTCACTGATGAATCAGATGGTGGAATACTACAACATGACTCCACATCGAGCGTACTGGAACAAGTTCACTCCACAGCAAGCACAAAACAATCGAGAAATCGAAGCACTGTATATTTCCAGTTGTGAAGAACAATTGAAGAACATTCAAAGACAGCAGACAACACAACTGCTTTGGCGATACAAACCAGGAAACATTCTGTTGATTCACCTTGATCTGAACAAGACTGTTGCCAAATTTCAGAAGAAGCGAAGACAGTTTCAATTTGTTGGTCAGTTCATTGAGTACAAACACGGAAATGTGGTGGCAACACTTCTGAATGGACTCACGTGTCTCCCAAAAATAGTGTACGTTCCAATCCAACACACCAAGTTCCATGCAGACTCAATTGACAATTTAACTCCTGAGTTCAGTAGTGAGTTCAATTTGGTTTAAACTAAAAGTGTTTCAAATATTTTTATTTCATTGAAATGTCATCACTGAAAATTTTAGAACCGTTTGATCCTGAACAGAAATGTTTCGAAAACATCTATGACTTTCAGAGACATTTGGAAAAGAACAGAGAAGAACTGAATAAATACACAACTCAGAAACTTAATCGGTTGATCAGAATTGATGGATACAGAATCACAAAAATAAGAGGTGAGATTGCATTGAGGAAAGCAAGCAATGAGAACAACGGTGACTCCACTTCATTCTCGATTGATCAAAGATTGTCAGACATTGAAGAATCAATTCGAACGTTAACAGATACTCTCAGCATGAGGCTTCGAAGTCTTGACGAGACCATTGGTAATCTTATTCAAGAATTAACGGACAGTTCGGTTTAAACCTTCTTTGTTGATCTCAGTCAGTGCTACTCCATCAGTGTTGTATCGAAGAATGATTGCTTCACATTTTTGTTTCCTTTGGTAGACATTCCAGAAGTGTCGAATGTCAATTGGTGAGTTCAACTGAGGATAGACTCGACTGATTCGTTCTTTGTTGAATCCTCCAAAGATCCACATTGAATCGATGTTTGACTTCATATCTGCTGACAAACTGAACAGCTCATGCATCGTCAGAAAGAATGTGAACTTTGGTTGTCGATTCTCCAGTAACAAGTCCATCATTGTCATTCTATTTTTGGATGTTCTCCGTTCACCAAGTATTCTACGACAATCGTCAAGAAGGATAATCGTTTGGAGATTCTTAACTGAGAAGTCCTCAATGTAAAGTGAGTCAAGGAGATCTTCTCGGCATTCATCAGTGATTTTATTCTGCCATTGATTGTCAATGATTTCTTCGTATGCAGCTTTTGATTGAGAGAGTTCCAAAAGAAATGGTAGTGCTTCATCATACTTGACCTTCACATACGGAACGTTCAGTATTGGTTTGAATTTGTCGAAGGTTGGATCAATGTTCTTATCAGTGACGAAGACAAACAAATGGAATAGTTCATTTCTGACCTGAACATTCTGGAGCTTGGCAACCTCTCGAAGAGCATTGAATGTCTTTCCACTTCCTCTGTTTCCAACAAGTACATTAACACTATTACGATTGAAATTTAGGTCTGGATGAATCTGTGATTGCACTTCATGAGAAACATTCCTACAAGATGCTTCACTCAGTTTTGCATTCACGTATGCTGTAAGAGAAGAGGGTTCCACCCTCCGCGAAACCAAAGGTTTTGTTGTTGAAGATACGGGCTGTGCCCTCAGAATGAAATTCGTTCTTTTCATTTATGATTTCTCTCTAATTAAAATCTAGTTTTGGATTTTTTATTTTGTATGAAAACACAATGTCGAAGATACAATACATTCCCGCAAAGAGAAAGGCACCAGCGAAGAAACCAAAAATGAGATATGATCAGGGGGCTTTGGATGCAATGAAAAGAATCTATGCTGATGATGACATTCGCACCAAATTCAATTCTGCACTCAGTAGTGTTCCATCAGCTTTAGAGTACATTGAAAGGACTGGACAAAATTGGACGGTTCAAATGGAAAAACATGGAAAAGTTCCTGATGTGATGGTCTACGACAAGGACAATGGTGATCTGGTTGCAGCGAATGGTTTCATGCTAGCATCATACAACAGTCGACCTGTCGTTGAGACATACTATTCAATGAATCCAACACCAGATATGCGAAGACAAACTCCATATTCATCATTTCGTCAAGATCATGGAAGAAGAATCAAAGCTGCACACAACAACTTCCTCAAGACTGGAGAATACGCTTTGCCTGGAAACTATCATGAAGTCAACTACCAAGAAATGCAAGCACAACGATCACAACAACCTTATGCAATAATGAAGAAAGCTGTTGGTGATTTCATGACTAATGTATTGAAGGTGTATCGAGCCAGTCGAGAAACTCCAGCAGACATTGGGAAAGGAGTGTTGGACAATATGGTTTTCAATTCCATTCAGTCTAAAGTTGCATCAAAGATGTGGGATCAATGGCTTGTCGACCATGTTGACGGATTTAACAGTACAGATCCAGATCATCAAAGATTGAAATCAAGAAAAGCTTTTAAAGAACAGATTCATCCACAGTTCATAACAATCATTTCAAACACAGAAGATTTAGGTACCTTCCTTGGTCAATACTCAACTCAGATATCAACATTTGTGAACGAACAGACAACCGAAGCATACCGAACAAGAACGGGAGATATCGGTAGATTCCAATCCGGAAATATGTCTGAATATGCTCGATTTGCACTTTTACAGAAAGATATGAGTGATTAAAAACATTAATATATATTTTTTATTTTTATAGAAAGTGATGCAGCCAATTCTAAGTTGTCAATTTACAAAACACACAAGTTCTTCTTCCGTTCCAACGTCGATCACCAACAATGTCATCATCGATAATAAAGGTTCGAATTCTGGAAGATCGAAACTCGAGGATCGTAATGAACAATGCGCGAATGTTGAATTAGAGAATGTTCCAGGTGTTTATGATCCACCATTGGAGACATATCCATCAGCACCAATTCAAAGCCGTTCTATTCCCCTGAGAGAATACAATTCAAATATTTTAGCATTCAAGGACCAACTACTGTTAGTGTACAAGAATGCATTCGCATGTGAAAAGAAACTACTGAATAACCTCATTGAACCATCGAAGAAACTGATCACCAACCAAAGTGATTTATGTGCACTGATTGCGACACTCACTGGTATCAATGATGTGGTGATCGAATTGGATGATTTGTCAACAAAATGTTCATGCCTAAATTCTCTTCCAATCTTTCGAACAATATTCAAGATCCTTGTTGGTGGTAAAGACATGAGCATTGCCTTCAATGAAGCTTACAACACCATCCTCAATTATGGTATTTCACTGACAAAGGCAATTCCTCGTTAGAAAAATTAATGAATTGTATTTTTTATTTTTACATAAATGGCACCAGGAAGTTTCAACAAACTCAAAAATATCGGCAAACAATTCTTTCAATTCATCAAACCTCTAGCTCCATCACTGCTTCAGGTTGGAGGTGGCTTACTCTCACAGACAAACAACAAGTTTGGACAAACGGCAGGAGGAATCCTCAGTGGCTTAGGCGGAATGATGGATGTGTACCAACAGAACAAAGCGATCAATCGAGCACCACAATAACCACAGATGATAGATTATGAACCTCCGCGAAATGCACGGTATTCAAACGATGAGATACCACAATCGTCAAATTCCAAGATTCAATTCAAAGGATTATAATTTGTTTGTGTTCAAGTTTTTTATTTTTACATAAATGGCACCAGGTTGGTTATCAAAATTAGCAGCAGTTGGCAAAAACATCCTCAGAGTTGGAGCTCCATTTCTGAATCTCATCCCCTTTGTTGGACCACTGATTTCTAAGGTTGCGCAGACAGGTGTTGAGATGATTCCAGATGTGAAGTCAGATCAGCAAATCCACGCAGAAAAGATGGCACAATATGAGCAAGCTATGAATGAAGGAAACACAGCAGTTGCGAACAAGCTCAGAGGAGAAATACTGAGACTGGAAGAAAAGCTGAAGCCGAAACCAAAGAAGAAGAAAGTCAAAAAGTAATAAGCAATTCAGTTTTTTATTTTTGTTAAAATGAACTCGCATATAACACATCTGACAAACAAAAGAACTGGAGCATCATCACTGACTGGAAATACAACAGGAAATGTAAAATATACACGAGACGATATTGGACAGATACAACAGCAATTAATGTCTGAACATCACATAAATTACCTCTTGAACGATGGTGCTCACAGTACTTCGATTCAAGAATTGAAACCATCAGAGAATTCACGCTTCTACAAAGGACAAGAAATCATCATTCCATTGACTGGTAATCAGGACATTTGTCAAATCGATGATTCCTTCATAACGTTCACAATGACAGCGACTTTGAAAATGAACAATTGGCTAAACACGACAGGGAAAATTGGATCTTACATGAACGAGAGGATATTCATCTTCGTTGGTCTCAAGCATTCGGCATCTATCTTTCGTGACCTAACAGTACTTCACAACAATCAAAGAATCATCAGCACAACGACCAATGATGTATCCATGGAATCGCACATATATAATATGATCAAACCGAAGAGTCAATTGGAAAATCGAAAACATTGTCACACTCCTTGGCAGAATGCTTGGAATCATGATGAATCGGTTGCTGGTGTTTATATTCCTTTATCAGACTTCACAACAACATCAGGAACAGGAATATTCAAAGACACAATCGATGTCCCAATTCGTGTGTCAATAAATCTTGAAGATCTTCTCATTTTCTCAGGCATGACTGACTATCCTCGGTGTCTCTTTGGAGATCTGAAATTGAGTGTTCACATCAATGAAGATGCATTCGTTTGTTGTCCTGTTAATCCTGAACTGACATTGAACAATACACTTTCATCAATTGTTAATAGAACGACAACAGCACCAAAGATTCGAGAATCCACTCTCAATTGCATTCAACATCGTCCATATTTTCTGAATACTCTTGTCACCTTGTGCACAAAGAATTTCGTTCAAATCGGTCAATCATTTCTTCAACCAACAGTAACTCAAGATATTGTTTATAATTCAGCTGGAACTGTCACAAAAGAACCAGAATTTGTGAATCAGTACATATCATTGAACATTGTTGATTATCGCATTGATGACGTGTATTGCATGAGTACTGGATACAAAATGAAGGAAATAGCTAAAGAGAATCTCAAGAGAATGTATCAGGATCGTCCAGGAACAATTCCAGCAGAAAAGATCTCGTTCTATCCTTTTCAGAAGACACCAACAGCATCAGGTATTGATTGCACTCAGCAAATGGTTCTCGTTAATGCCAAAGATATCATGCTTCTCTTTCGTCATTACGATAATGAAGTCACTTGTTTCCACAATCCAATGCAGAAGAATATCCAAGTAAATCTACTCAGCAAGTATTATCCAGAGCAACCAACAACAACGATTGGCGCCCGCTTCTATCAGTTTGCATTGTCGACTCTCAATCTCGATTCGTATCTGACTGTTCCTGATGATTTGGAGCGATCACTGACAGATTCTCTCGTTGAAGAGAAACTCACTGGTGATGGTTCATATTCTGGTGAAACAATGACAAGAGTGCGACCGATTCATGACAACACTGACTTCCTTTTGTGTTTCTCAACACAGAGAAGCGGATGTCCAACAAACTGCAATGATTCCATCAGTTCCAAAGGTCAAAATGTTCCAGTCACATTACGATCACAACCAATATATCAAGGTTTGATTGACACATACTACAATGTCTACAATCCAAGTCAAAGTGGCAGCAACATGACAACGTTTACTCATCCTCCAGCACCGATTCTAGCAACCACTGCAACAACGTGGTGGGTATTACGATACAGTAATGGCGAACCAAAAGTTGAATACTATCCTAATCACACATTGAAAGCACTCCACAAAGATTTAGGAATTCTTCCGACATGAAAATGAACAAAAGAAAATAATGAAATTGTATTTTTTATTTTTCTATAAATGAGAAGTATCAGATCTAATCAATCAAAACCAACATCGACGTTAATTGAACAAATTGAAGTGCAATCGTACATGCCGAAACAGTGGGATTCAGAACCTCATGTGTATTCAATCCAAGAAGTGCATCCAACAAATCCTCCTATGCCTTGCAGAATTGGAGATGAGATTGAAGTTCCATTGTGTTATGACGGTCATGATGTGACTGAGTTTGCGAAGAGTCATTTGCGAATTGATCTCACCGTTACTGTTCCGTTTCATCAACCAACAATGCATTTTCAAGGAGGAGCTGAAGTCTACGGAATGTTCTACGGATACAAATCATCATCAGATGCCATTCGAGACATGAGACTCGTCGACAGTCAAGGAAACATCATTGACAATTCACTTCAGAACAATCACATTCATGAATCATTCCTGTATCACACATTCAAATCACAAGAAGAGAAAAACAACATGAAGCATTGCTACAGTCTTTGGGAAAATGTTCAGAGAATGGATCCGAGTGTCTGTGGATACTATCACTCTCCAATCGAGGATCCAGAGACTCCAACGATCACATTTACTATTCCGTTAGTGATTCCATTTGTGAATCTCCTTCCACTGAGTACCTTTGATCAGTATCCAAATTCAATCTTTGGCAATCTGCGTTTGAGATTTCATTTGACTACTGATTCACTCGTGTATTGTCCGATTCGATTATCAACTGTCATTCGCAAAAATCTTGAGAATGCTCGCGATCGAAAGCCAGATAGGCTATTGGGTGAAATGACAAATCGTCCTCAGATGGATTTTATGCGTGAAGGAGAATACACCAATGTGACACAGGAATTCACCCAATTGGGAAATCCGATATTACAATTTGATGTTTATGAGGATGCTCCGATTCCGGAGTATCGTACCTAATCAGTCGTTTCATCTGTTCTGAATTCATCAGTGGACAAAGTAACGTCCATTTGCTACGGATATCAAATCACTGATGCAACAAAACAATCACTCTTCAACACATATTCAAAGACTCTTTATGTGCTCAAAGCAGAAAGAATTGACACACAATCATTTCAATCAAAAGCGAATGCAATGGGTGTGAGATCAAACATCAGTATCAAACTCAACAATCTCATGAATCTGATGTGCTTATTCCCCGAAAGACCAAACGAGTGTACAGTCTTCAGAAATCCTCACTATGTTGGTCAATTTGAAATGCTTGGAACTAATTTTCCCAATTTCCCAATGTCAACAATCTCACCAGAGTTCTATCAAATGATGATGGTGAATGGTGATTTCATTGGTTGTTCAGCCAACAGAAATATTTGAAAATTCCATTTGTATGCCTCGTACGTTTGACTTCAAAGGAATCGAATACAAGAGGAATAGAGCTGTAACAGATGCGACTTCTTTCACTTTCATGGTTCCAACAGATCAGAAGTGAAATCGCTGGTGGTGAAGAAGGTATCTCAACATCAGAGTCTGTCAACATTGTGTACAGAGGAACACCAATCAAAACAAGGTGAAGATCCATATTTCACATCAACTCCAGAAGGTCCGCCTCCACCGATTTTGGCATTACATCAAGCTACATACTGGTTGTTCTGGATTGAGAATGGACAGCCACGAGTGCGATACGTCATTGATCGTCGTCTCCAAGAAGCATATGAAGAAGTGAAGAGAGGATACTAAGAATCAAATGTGATATTTTATTTTTACGAAAAACAACGATGGTCAAACGATATTTCTCAATTCAGAATTCTCACACTGCTCAATTCCTCCTGATTTTTCAATTCCAGAAAACAAAAATATATACACTTTCTCGACTGCAAACTCATCCATGTGAAGGAAGAGATTGGTGAGACTTCTACGGTTATTTCCAAAGACATTCCTCAGAATTACACTATTCACGCTGATTGATCCAGACTGATGAATTCAATGACTCATATGTTGCTTTCTGCAACGAACAGATTGCGAAGAAAAAATGGGAATTAAGTACTCGACAGTCCATTGTGAAGATCTGGTTCAAAGACAGTTCTGGTGAATCAATTGAGATGGAAACAACAGAGACAATCAATGGAAAAATAACGAAAGAGTATTATGAATTTCTGGTTGATCTGATGTTGGAATATTGAAGGAGTTAGAATATTTTTATAATTGACATTGAAGATGGTAAAATAACCGAAGAGAAGAGCCTTCCCACGTTCGTACGAGCTTCCTATAGACACCCCGATACTCCTTTGGGGATCGTTCTGTCGCGATCCTTCTAAATGACTGCTGCTGGCGAAGTCCTTGAAGGGTTAAGTCTTGGGTGGGCATGATTTACGGGCACATCTAAGTGCTGCCAACATGAACCCTGGGACAATCTTCGATCATCCGTCTCCAATCCAACCTCCAAATCGTTCTGCGCATCAGTCACCAGGGCACCATTTTGCCTGAGTATCTTGGAACATTACGTCGAGGGCTCTGCACTTGAACTTGTTCTGTAACTCCTCTTCATATACAAATTAAAAATCAGAAAGTTAAAAAGTTTAACGTTTATTTTGGATCGCCCATATCTCAAGAACTACTGCTCAGATCACGCTGAAAACTTCAGAAATGAACTCAGGAGATCGGGATTGACCTTGGAAGAGGTTTGTATGGTCATAGCTCAAAATTGGATTTTTCAAACTTTGTCTGGATCTCCTCTTCATATACAAATTAAAAAATCGATAAAAATAAATCAGCGTTAATTTTGAGATCACCCATAACCCCGAAATACTTCTCAGATCACACGAAACACGTCGTATATAAACTCGTCAGACCGATACTAGGCTTGTCAGAACAATTTTGGATGATCGCAAAATTAAGGTTAATTTGAAAAATTCATTTTTTAATTACCTTATATAGTGATGAAAAAAGTGAAAAATTCATATTTGACCAAAACAATCCATGGATGGTCCGGATGTATGGGAGGTTGTGCACGTCATGCTGGTGCATTCGAGCGTGCCCTGCTCTGTGGACTTTGTGGACCTTCATGAAGCTTAGGCTCTTTAGAGCCGTTGTGGACCTGTGGACCTCCAAAAATAAAACCAATTTGTTTTCGCGATCCACCTAGGCCACCTGGGTCAGTCAATTGGATTGATGGATGACTACCAAATGATCGTGCCGATTGATTTGATCCTGAATCGTCTGCAATCCATTTTAGAGCTCATTTTATCAAAATAAAGTAAGAATCAGGTCCAAAATTCATCAAAATCGAAGGGTCAGGAAATGTGTGTTTTGAGGTCTAAATTGATTTATTCCGTGTTATTGGCGATCTAGATAGGTATCGATTTCCGTCTTCTATACTACTAAACTAATCATCAAAATCAGGAGAAAATGGCGAAATGAATGATTTTTGCATTTTTTCACGATTTCCTTCATACATTTCAAGAAAAGAGTCTGTAAGAAAGATGGTCACCAAACATTGAAATGGTCATAATATGGTCGACCATCTCTGTATCACATCGTTCCCTTCAATATCAAGGCTATTCCGATTTGGTTGACCGTAAAAGACGCATCTCTCACAATCGGTCTCATCAAACCATGGCCCCGTAGACCGCCATCAATACACTAATATTCATCATTTCACTGAACTTGAATTAAAATATGTATTATTGTGGTTATAGTTAAAAGAAAAGAGTGAAAACTCCAATAATAGCCCAGAAAACGATGGACTGCCACTAGCAATGTAAGGTCTGCCCTAGCAAAGTCGGACTGCCCCTAGCACAAAAATACGGACTGCCCCTAGTCAAAACGCGGACGCGTAGCACTACCCCGAGCTGTTGAACGTGTCGCGAGGATCGGTGTCAGTGAGCGATGCAATTCTGGGGGCTCGGCGGAGAGAAAGATGAGGACGAGCGGTGGGACGCTAGTGTTCGTGCGGAGTGGA